>JAAZTK010001105.1:0-15402 GCA_036507255.1 Megalothorax incertus
CGTTGACCTACTCCGCTCCTTTGACCTACTCTGCACCTTTGACCTATGCAGCTGCCCCTGCCTATTACACTCATGCCTACCACCCAACTGCCTACACTCTTGGACATCCTACTCTTCTTGCAGCACCAGCACCAGCTCCCGCCGCCGCCGCCCCAGCTCCCGCTGAGGCACCCGCCGCTGCTGAGCCAGCCAAAGCTCTCTAAAATGTTTCTTTTAAAATCCTAAATTGGAATAGGTTTCAAAATTCTCAGATTATTTGTTCAAATTGGTCTTGCATTTCTTTAATCAATAAAATTTGAAAAGAACTGACAAAAAATTCCATTTTTGATTCCATTTTTTATTCATATTCACCAGAGTATGTGACAATATTCTTTTCAGTCTCCCAAATCTTGACTTGACACAGTATTGAATTGAGAGGTTCCCCCATTTCCTCTTTGAGTTGGTCCCAAATAAACACAGCTAGGTTCTCTGTTGTACTTACAATCTGATTATCTTTAAAATATGGTACATCTTTGTCAATGTTTTTGTGGTCCAATTGACTCATGATTGCATTCTCCATGATTGTCTTCAATTCGCTAATGTTCATCACCATTCCTGTAATCTCGTCCACTGGTCCCCTGACTGTCACTTCGACTAATTTATTAATTTAATTAGAATATTGAGATTTTTTTAAAGATATGGACTTACCAATATAATTATGTCCATGTCCGTTAAGGTTAGCACATTTGGAATAGATTTCTTGATTTGCCTCTTCGGGGAGTGTTTCACTTTTTTAGGGAAATTACAATTGAAATTCATTGGTTTTAAGAAATAGAATTACCTGTAAAGGCGATGACAAGCGCTGAAACATTCTCTTCTTGTCAAATACGCGATTGGTCGTTTGATATTCCTGGACATTGTAAATTTGTGACTTGTGACTGGTTAAAATGGAATAACTTTAAGTATTTAGAATGATAACTCGCTAACTCCCATTACTGATTGCATGAATTTAAGAGTAAGTTTTGTACTATTTTGGGAGTTTGAGTATCATGTGGAAAAGTTATTGATTTGGGTAAATTTGTACTTTGGCTGGCTGTTTTCCAGAATGCCTGGAAGAGAGCATGACCAAAAGAGATTTGAATCTATATGATCTTATTCCCCTCTCGAGTCCGTATTCTCGTATACACTAGAGTATCCATATAATATGTATGAATTCTCCTGGTACTGTATTTTCTCCTATTTACTTGCTCGGGGAAAAACTGGGGTAAACAAATAAAAATCTTTGAATATTATCCAGATTGTAATACTCGTAGACTCCGACTAGACTTCAATTCAGGTTGGAATTAAACTGATTTAAGGAGATCATTTCCCTTTATTTTAGGGGTTCCTTCCGGTGGGATTTGAAGTTAATTTGAAATTTATCCATTCTGATTGATACAGGTCTTGAGAGAAAGGCAGGTGAATTGGGCCTACATAGCGTATATAATTATAATATGTATCGTATTGATTCACATAGCGATTCATACTACAGATATTTACATTTATATTCTTTTGCAAATAATTTTATTTGCATTTGAATCTCCCCATTAAAAAGTATAGCCTTCTTAAGTCTTCAAATTCAGAAATGCGAGATTTTGATGGTCCTGGGGATGGCATTGTTTGTCCCAATTGCCACTGGTGTGGCCCTCCGATTGCGACAACAAGGGTTCGTTTACTTTTTTGAGTTGAGTTTGACAAATAGTATTGCTGATATTTAATTTATTAAAGTCTTCCCCCGAAGCTGTATTCTGGTTTTGGATATGCCTAGTTATAGCAGTTATCACCTTCACTTGGATATGCTGCTGGTGTTTTATCCCGCTCTTTGTAATTCGGAGGGAGGCTTGGCTTTGTTCTAGGTGTCAATACGAACTCCCTTATTATCCTGGACCTGTGTACATTGCATAGAGATTAAATCATTATCCGTAATTCCAACTTGTAATATTATGATCACAAATAGACAAACCATATATCGGTATTATACTGTTGAGATTTAAAAATACCTGCCTAATAAATCGGCTAATACCTTCAATTAAAATGCTCATAATCTAATTTCCTATTGGCTTGCAATTGGCTTTCTGTATTCTCTTTCATTTGATAAGATTCTACTATCTGTAGCGTATCTAATTTATTCCTTATTTATTTCTTACAGAAATAGTGCAGATCAACTTTAGAGCTGATTTAAAGTTTAAATTCACACTTTTGTAATCCTTTTCTTCAAACCCCATACGAAACATTTCAAGAATGCCCACCCGCGAAATCATTTCCGTGCAAATTGGAAACTACTCCAATCATATTGGTGCCCATTGGTTCAACTTACAGGTGAGAGAAGCTTCAATACGATGTAAACTCTAATCAATTTGATACGGATTGTAAAAGTTGATTTATTTTGAATGTTTTCAACTACATATATAATTTGAAATGTGTTTACATATTGATATTTGCAGGAAAGGGGCTTGACTGAGGAAGAATCAGAGTTTGACCCTGTGGTTTTGTGGCGAGAAGGGCGGACTCAGCTTGGGAAATCAATTTGGAATCCTCGCCTCCTAGTTTTTGATCTCTCCGGCAATTGGGCAATACCTCGTTTCTCTCCCAGCGGTGCTTCTGGAGGAGGAGGAGGTGGTAGTGGTATAAATAACAAGGAGGGGTCTCTGGAAAAGATCCAGAAAGATGCACTATGGGATGGTACTGTTGAGCGGATCGAACAAAACTCAGGAGGAAATACAAGTAAATCTGCACCTGATGAATCCCCTGATCCTGAAAAAGGTTGGGGAGAGTTTACCCGATGGAAATTACATAGGCCCGAAGAGAATGGTTACTCAATCTCGAGTTTCTCTCACAATCCGGCCACCAATGTCCTTTCCAATTACGGTCAGGGTTTGCAGATTTATGCAGGGCTTCAAGATCAAACCTCTGATTCGCTCCGACATTTCGCCGAAGATTGTGATTACTTACAGGTAAAGTTTAGTAAATAAATAACTCATGTACGAGTCTGCAATAACAGCAGGATAGTTTTTAAAGCTTATTTATGAGTTAAAGGTCAAGCTAGGGAGGATTCATGAAGGGTTCAATTGTATCTGACATTAAACACTAGATCCTAAGGGCCAAGGATGTATTCTTTATTGTTAGCCAAATATTTTGCCTACTCCTAGTATATTGGATATAGCTTACTATACTATTTGTAATACTGATACAATAG
Organism: Megalothorax incertus; assembly: GCA_036507255.1. NCBI lineage: Eukaryota > Metazoa > Arthropoda > Collembola > Neelipleona > Neelidae > Megalothorax > Megalothorax incertus. Next base: position 3,215 of record JAAZTK010001105.1, read on the forward strand.
GCTATAATAGTATATCGCATAACTGTGCAATCGCATAAGCTAGGTCTATAAGATATATAGCATCCTCTAATACATCTAACTTTTTATTCTCTGAAGGGATTTCATTTTACGGTTGACCAAAACGATGGGTTTGGAGGTCTGGCTGGTGGAATTTTGTCAAATATTTCAGATGACTATGAGAAAAAAATTGTCCTCTGTTTTGGGACAAGTCCGCCGTCCATAAATGTGGGAGATGAGAGCTCTGGAGACTTCAAAATGCGAGTAGCAAACACTGCACTAGCTTGGAATGCATTCAATCATCATTCCTCCTTCTTTACTTCGATTGGCCTCTCTCAAGATCTGTTCAAACCCTCGCCAATTCCAGCGTCAATCCCATTTACGCGATATAAGGTATTACGAACATCAAAAGGAATTCTTCATTTTTCATATTTACAATTTTTTTGCAGGGGGACTCATATTATGAATCAAGTTCGATTTTAGCAGCAGCTCTGGACACTCTCACCTTCCCTTACACGGCTCGGAATGCTTCCTTTGATCTGCATGAATTGAGTTCCCTTCTTAATGCATTTGGTCATAAAATGGGAACCATTTCCTCAGCCTTCCCATTCCCTCTACTCCCCTATCCGAATAACACCCTCTTTGACACACTCCGATCACAGGGCACAACCCCCCTTTATTCCCTTACTCCTGGACTCGTTTCGGACCCCGAGAAATCTATTGGGAATTTCTATTCTATTCGTGGTTTTTCATCTCTTGAGCGCGTTATCAAGTAAAAATTTCTATATTTAATCATCTAGAGTACTATATACCAATAGAAATATCCGTACACAATATCAGGCCTGGTTCCTTTGATGCGGATTTATTATCCCCTTTGATTCGATGGGCTTATAGTTCCCCCAGGGGTATCCACCGACCCCATTTTTCCCCATTGAGAATTTTAACCCCAAAATACCTCGGGAAATTCTCAAGAATTTTCAAAGGCGAATATGATTCGGTATATTTAGAATATACCGGAAAGCTTATAGAGTTTTTTATACGTAAATGAATATTGAAGGATTTTGTAGGGAAGTTTTTTTGGAAGGTGAAACTTTGTTCAAGATTTTAAAATGCTTTCCTTGGCCCTTGTGGGCTTTAAGCGTAAAAATGTAAAGTTTGGAACTAACCTCCTCGATATCGGCTCGGACCTTCTATTGTGTCCCAATTCTCCCCCTGGTTGGGGTGCATTCCTTGATGGTGGCCTAAAGAATATATTCTATTTTCCAGGAAGGGTGACATTGGACCGGGCAGAGCAGCTGGAATAAGTAATGCAGAAAGTTGCCTCCAAGTTTATTCGCAAGAGGTTTGTCCTCAGTCAGTCAACGTGGTGAAAAGCATTGGTACTCCATTCAAACTGTCACATCCAATTTCCGCTCCTTTTTGATCAACAATTCCTCGAGTCACACGCTACCGCAAGGTCTCTCCTACAGGGTAAGAAATGCAGTTTATACTCTTGTAGAGTCTCAGGTATCACCCCGATTAATAACCTCATTCTATTATTCAAATGCTTATGATTCTATGCATATTAGATTTGGTTTTAATAAGATTCATCTTTCGGAGAAGTCGAGGGTTGTACTTGCAAGTATAAAGTTATTAATCCTAAGAAGTGAGGGGTGTCACTCCATTGCACTTGAGCTTGAGTGAAGTCTTATTACGGCTAACTTTGTTATTTTGTAATATCCGCCTTACCTTTACGATACGGATATTTTAATATTACTTGTTTTAAGGGATCTCCTCAAATAATTTCAAAGGGTTAAAAATAATCGATCTAACCAGAAATAGAACTAAAAAATCCAGCAGCCTCCAGGTTCGACACACCCACAAAGTTTGAACCTCCTTTCTCCTGAAAAAAAAAGTTTATTTTATTCAAAAAAAATCGTGGAGCATTTTAAGTCCAGCTTCATGCTCTCCCGAGTGGATAAATGTGTAAACAGGAGACCCTCTGGGGAAAGTAGCACAAAAATGAAAGGCATATTTTAATTGGGTCGAAATGGAAGTTCCAAAATCTTTGAAATGCCAGAAAAACGCAAAAAACCAGAAAAAAGCATCTGAAATTCTGAATTCAAATAAAGCATTTTAAAATTGCAGGTTCATTTTAAAATGATCAACGTTCTAGAACCTCTCAATCAATTTCCCTATCTTAAAAGGAAATGACAATAAAATTAAGGACATTGTGGTTCAAATGATGGATGAGAGGGAACTCTTGAAGACTTGAAGAATGTCCTTGTAACTTTTGGCCTGGTTTTTTTCATTTTTCAGGAGCAGGTGACCAGAGGCGATCCGAGGTTTGGGAGCTCTCGACAATGGCTTCAGCTCACAATAGTTTGCAGGTTGGTGGACTCCTCGGGCGGATGATAGATTTGACGGAAAAAGGACTGGAAAAGAATGGGCAACTATTTTGCGGCCACCGAGCTTGAAGTTGACGATTATTCTGAATGCATTAATGACCTCAAGGTCCTCCGAGACTCGTATAAGATGGAGGGATTTCATCAATAAATATTTTGAAAAAGTATTCGAATATTCTAATTTCTAATGCAAGTTTAAATAATTCTTAAAGTGCTCCAGTTCTAATATAGCGTAGCCATTTGTACGATATCTCAAGATTTCTGAACGTACTTTTCTATCTAATATGTCATGCTAATGCAATGTTATCATTTCTTGAAAAAAAAATGGAATAAAAAAAACTGTCCTCAAATTCATTTTAATCATGACTTTTATTTTGATAAGGAATTGACATGTCTCTCCCCTTGAACTTGGGTAAATAACGTCTTCGGATTCATTCGCTTTTATTGTTATCAATAGAATTCATCAGTATCCCTAATAAGATAGACCGTAGAGGTGCACTTTAATGCTTTAAAGCATTTGAATAGCCTGTGCATTTCACTCTCGGGGGGATAAAATCAACACTTAACAAATACCTGATGATCCATCGCCTGTAAAATACCTAGTACCTGGAAAGGAGTCGAGTGGTAATACTAGAAATAATGAAGCATAGGCGGCTAGTCCTCGAAGCTAACTACTCAAAGGTCTCTCAAGTAAATAAAGTAATTGACTATATTGACTTGAATTTCTCCCCAAGAGTCGAGAGATAAGCTTGAAATGTATTATGCTTGAGTGAATTCATGTTCACCCGATAAATGCATTTGCTCCTTGTTCTTTTCACGGTTCCAGTGACCTCGAGAATTTATATATATTTAAATCTCTTGACTTTCAGTTGACAATTATACCCTGAGGAATTATTAATTAACCTTTAAAATATTCGTTAATTAAGAATAGCAATTAAGAGAAATTTAAGAAGGCTTCCAGAGCTCTTAATTATCAGCCAGGGCATGCCCTTGTCAATTCAACTAATTTTTTACGCAGAATTCCTTCCTTTGTTCACCTTCTCGTCTTTAATTGATTTCAACGCAAGTTTCCCACTATCAAAATCACGAAATCTCGAGTTGAAATTTCAAAACCAAGATTGCCTATAGCTTTTACAATAGAAGTTACCCTATGTCCAGCCTCATAAATCTTATAATTAACTCGGATATATACGAGCGTACACCTGGAATTGGCCAGGAGCAATTGAATTGCAAATGGGAATTTGATCACTAACTCTGTACTGGTTAGTTCATGGGTCGAAGCCATAATGTTGTATGGAACATGTGTGTTTTGGTTTTAATTGAATTGTTGATTGGTACGAGGTTAAATTACTCCCAGAAGGAAATAGTTAAAAGGCAATATATTTCGTACAATTTCAAATGTCGACCTTTTTCGACTTATTGATTTCTTTTTATTTTGAGGTATACGTTTACTTTTTACGCTCTCACGCATAAAAAATTCCAATAACTTGATATATACCAGAGCTATTTCTGGAGGATAATTGTTGCATAATGCCTCTAACCTATTTTTACTAGGATTTGCACACGAATATGCCTACAAAATGACCAAGTCCATTAATTATGCACATCCAAATTCTTATGTTTAATGTACACTGTATTCTAATCAATAATTTCCGCAAAAGGAATGTATTTCCAATTGATTTCACAATTTTGAGTTTATATCTACTTTATTAGCAAGAGTCTGGCTGCCATACTCTTGAGTATTGACTGGCTTTTTCCATTAGATCTCAAAGCATGAAATTACGAGTTTTTTTCATGATCTCCACTATTTCGCATTTTGTGAATTATCGCGAACATTTCGCTCACATTTAGATTAATAAAACGCATTTGGGGCTGTGTTTACAATGCGAGTTTATTTCGGTTTGGGCTTTGCATTGGTATAACAAAATTCGAATATCTCTATAATGCATTAGAAGCCGGAATTTTACAAGCTCTTAACCTCACCGATTATTACATACGCAAAATCTTCCTTCCGTGGAACGCACTGCATCCATCCATCCTTGCAGTATATTTAATTAATAGGCCGCCGGGGGAAGCAAAATCATAAATAAATAATAACTTTACCAGTGTGGAAAATTCGACCAAAAGAGAGATTGCATGCAAGTTTTGGCTCTAAAGTCTAGACTTGGCTCGTATGTTATCAAACTCTTTGGACATTCACATAGTGTAAATTTGTTCAAACAAAAACTTGTAAAACCCCGCATACTTTGAGACTTGTGGTAAGCAAAACCCGGGCAAACTCCGGGCACTGTAAGCTATTAAATTACGCCTAATTAGAGGTTTATCTGAGCGGTAAGGAGTGAGCTGATTTGTGAAATTAGGCGAGGATAAGTTACAATTAGTATGGGTTTTTCGGATCTGTGGGGGCAACTTTTTGAACTTTGATGTCTAAGTACGTCCAGATATTGAATATCTAATTCTAAAATATGTAGGCGGGAGTAAAACCACCTAATTAATTCAAATCTCCGGCTTATTTTAAAAATAGTATCAGTATTTGAATTTTTCTCTCGAGAGGATTTCTCCTCAAGTCCAGAACTAGTTCTTGGAGTAACATGCGCCCACCTAAGTTGGACCCTCGGTTTTACTCTCTGGGAAAAAGGGGTTCGAGACTGGCCCGCTCTTTAGTGTGCCCGAGGTATCTGGAGAGTGAGTAACCCCCTTCTAATCCTATACTAATCCGCTCAAGCTCAAGGCGGCTCATTCCATACCTATTAATTACATTCACTCCAATTAACCCTAAACAGCTACACAACAAGTTAATTAATCTCTTTAACCCAAGATCAAAAATCTCCAATTTGTTTCATCTTTATTGGGATTTAAGCACTCTTGATTCTCAATCATTATCAATCAAAAGATAGATTAGTTCTGGAAAGTGTGCAAAATTGAGTACTAATCGTGAGTTAAACATTTTAGAAGTAGGAGTAGTGTGCCTATTGGAAATTGAGAGTTTTACAAAGAATTAGCCCAAGAAACTTTGTGCCAATTTACCCCAAAACCCTCCGAAAAACTCCTACTTTCCTGGAATTTTAAGTTGATCATTGGCAATTAATAATTGATTATAGCGAGGGCTGGTTAATTCGGTTTACGAGTATGAAAACAGGATTAAAAGTGCATCATAATAAGTTAACCCATTGGAACAAAGGAGCTTTGGGTATTCTTCTTCGCTAAAGTTTCAAGGCTCTCCCCTCCGAAATTGATGTGTTTATGAGATCATTCCATTGTTCTCCTTACGTACGGAGTAACTCACACAAGTACTACTACGATACTAGTACGATAAGTAGAAACTTGTAGTAAAATATTGGGAGGGGTGGTTCACGTGAAAGTGGTTTATTCGCCGATAATACTCTCTTGGGACTTTTGTTTAGTGAGAAACTATGTCTCGGGGAGGCCGTGGGAGCTCCAGGATCCGTAAAAGTGCAGAAACTGAGCACAATTGATGTTTTCACACATGGATGAGGCTGACTTATGATTCTTCGGGTTCTGTGGTTCTCATTTCGCTAAGCATTTAGGGTAAATAAACGAGAAAAAAGCCTCGGTTCGAAATCAAAGGCTCGCTCCGCCCCAAAAAGCAGCTCAGTTTCATTCAATCAAGTGTATTACATAATACGAGAATATACTACGAGTTAGGATCTAGTAGGTAGTACAAATTGCTGCTTTTGACTTTGTTCCGGGTGAGTGAATTAAAAGAATTGGGAAAGCAATCGAGCCGAATTAAATAAGCGATGACGGAGAGGAATTGGAAAAATTACATCTGGACCTAGAACGCAAAAAAACACACACAAGGGTTAACCCTGGTGGAACTGGAACTGGACAAAGCCCAATAACCGAGTTTTCCAAAAAAGGATAAATGATTTACGGGATATGGGAATTACAAAGAGTTTTCAAAGAATGTGAAGGCCCGCTTTAACAAACGCTCAAATCCTGATTACAAAATAACAGATTTGTGGAAAAACTTTTTCCAAAATTTATTCCCCCAATTAAAGTCGTCGTAGGAGGAGCTAGCGAGTTGAAAGAGTTGAACAAACCCCGCCGTTTTAATAGTGTTTGACCATTATATCATCCTAGGCTTTTAACAAGTGCACTCTGTCTAATTAACCAGTTAGCTAGATATTTAAGGCTATTTAACAGTTGGTTCATATAAGGAAAGATACAAATTTAAGTGGTTTTGAATCTACTGTGCAGAATTCTGAATTTGCATGCAGGCGAAAATTGGAACTGATCCTGCTGAGTAAGCTCGATTAAGAAGATCTCAGGCCCGAGAAGGGAAAGGAGTGTAAACACAAAAAGATAAACATGGACGACTGTAGTATAATTTGTGAAATTTCACAGTGAGGATATATGCTTTTCAGACAAAGTTGTTCATATTTCCCCATTAATCAAACTTTTGTAATTAAGACTTGTATGAACTTGTATGAAGGGCTGGGAGACTTGAAAATTTTAAAGTGGTTCCGAGTATTATTATTCTCACAACAAATTCACAATGCAGGAGCATTCGGAAACTTTTGAGATTTATTAAATTTAAAACGAAGGTCCAATGATGGAAATAATATTGAGCAAAAGTTGGAGGAGGCAATCTTTGATGCCCAGGCTGCTTCTCCTCATTATAACAACGCAGGTGAGTATATGAACAACATGTGCTCGGCAAATGCTTCGGAATGCTTGAATGCAACTGCCTTTTTAATGCACGCTTATTTAGTAATGAACCTAAGCAATAGGAGATATACCTACTCAACTAGTATGAATTTATTTACTTTACCTTCCTCGGAATTTGACAAGCTCCTAATTAAATTGTGCGAGGAAGGAGCCCCGTGTGAAACTTTGAGATTTGTGGTGAGCTTTTGACACCTTCTCATCTTGGATGTGGTTGAACTTGTCAGAGATCTGCATATGAATTTAAATAAAGTGCCATAAGGTAGCTATATTCTTACTGGCTTTAATATAGATGTGCTCGAGACTTTGGGTTTATCTTAAATGTAAAACCCTAAGGGATATTTGGGATCCTTTCAGAAATTCTATAAACTTTATTCTTCAAGCATACGGGTATATCGCTCTACAATACGCCTCTAGTAATAGTTGGCCCAATGAATTATTTATGCAAGACTCTCTCCCGTGTGTTCGTGTATCGGAGAAATTGACCTAATTATCATTGTGGTTTACAACTTGACTCGGATGACTTGAGTATCTCAAAAGAAATTGAATAGAGCGTTAAATTGTCCTATACGAACCTTTTAAACGAGAGTTTTTTAATATGAAAAAAATGAAAAGTCATATTGCTTTGAATTTCAAAGCCGTCTTCACTCCAAAGAAAGATGGGAATTCTGAATACTTGGAGAAAGCCTTTGAAGAACGTACCTCTAGCCTACAGTCTACTACATCCAATTCCATAAGATTTCCGCAAGTTGGCAATAAATGGTAGTGAGATTGAATAGGATTCGAGATCTAAAGAACTAAAGGAGTCTAGGAGGAGGAGGAGGAGTAGAGGAGTAGACATAATAAGCATAATCTTGTTCCGAGATCTTTTGGAAGGTTGTCATTTGAGAAGAAGGACAATTTGCTTTTCAAGATAAAGACTCTCAAATGCCACCTCTCATAAAATAAAACTTTCTACTACTACTACGTACTACGAATCCTTACAAACTAAGAGCTTGACTTTGACATTTCAACTTCAACTTCTACTATTTTTGGTCATAATTGTTTCCTCCCTGCGAATTTGTTCCAATTTCCAAAAGATTTGCATTTGGGGAAAAAATACCAATTCCGCATTTTTTACATCCACATCCACCCCAAATCGAGATACTGGAATCTGTAGATAAGAATAAATAACAAATGCAATCTCGTTCCAAAAATACACTCAGATTTGCATCTCCATTCCGCCATAACCCACATTCAAAATACTACAATCGTTGTAGTACGATAGTACTACGAACGAATTTGGGGTAATAAAACCAGCAAATTTTTTTCGCATGCAAATTGTAAATGCCTATCTCGGCCATGTATAGCAATTCCCCTCACAAATAATACGAGCTCGTAGTAGCTTTCATATCTTGAAAACATTGGTTTTGTAGTACTAGTCTATTGTAGTATTGTACTACGAGTACTTTGTATATGGAAATTTTTCTCGGGAAATGATTCCTTCACCACCATCAAGACAGACCCCAATATCAATATCAATTCCAATTCAAATCCAGTGAATTTCTTTTGACTAGATTCCCCTCAGCTGCAAGCTACGTATTTACGGGAATAAATCATTCCGGGGAAAGCTGTCCAAAGTTCTAAACTACTCGGCCTTCATGTTACTCCTTTTTATGGCTTTTTTTCCTTTTTGCATTTGGCTAACCTATGACTTTTTGAATCAATCAAATATTATTTGTACAAATGCTTTCAAATATAAAAGCATAAAGATTAAATTGAATTAAAAAAGAACAAAATTACATCAAATTTTAAATCTTAAATGCATTCGTTAGCATGTACTTTTATCGGAACATTTCTAAAAAAAAATGTAAAAGTAATTCAGGGAAATGTGTGAGAAAGTTTTGCGTGTTCTAAACTTGAACTTTCGGTTCAATTGAGTCTAATTCACTTTGATTTCACTCGCATACACGAGGGAATGAATATAAATGAGGGAGGGACCCTTCTCCACTGATTTATCTCTGTGAGAGGAGATTTGTGCGTGGCTAAAAGTGTGGAAATAAGTACTCGGGCGGCAGGCCTATCTTAAAAGAAATTGGATTTAAAGATTCTCTGATCCTGCGAAGAAATAAGCGGAATATTATGATTATTTCTTCTTCCGAAAGGATTGGATTAAAGGGTGCTTTTTAACGGAATAGGACAGATTTAATCATTTGCGCAATGATCAAAACAAAGCAATTCACACGCAATTATTTCCGGAGCTTAATGAGTGCTGAATTCAATCTGGCAGAAGTAAAAGGGATATGGAATGAGGACAATTTGTTCTCATAATCATTAGAATTTGACAGTTTCAATTTAACTGGGCTCACTGCGAAGCATTTAGGAGCTACTACGTTTTATAATTGTGCAAAATGTCTCTCATTTTGGAAAGCCCTGACATACAGATATTAAGAGTTGGCATTTTGGGGATTATGTGATGATTACATCAAAATTTCCATGCTGGAATATATCTAAAATCTAAAGATTTCGAGCATGTTAAAAGATAGGATCCGGATTTGCTGATGTTTTGATATCATATTCCTCTTTGTGCTACTGATATATCTTAACTCTTTCAGCTTTTATATGATTTTATCTTGAAGGAATGATAATAATAAGGCTTTCTCTGCACTCCCTTTAATCTGAATGCTCTACATTCTCTTTTTGCTGCACTTTATCAGGCTTTTAGCAAAATCCGGGAGTAAAAAATCTTGCTCTCTTTGCTCAATTTGGAAGAATTGCAAAGATTGCGGAATTCAAAGCACATCCACAATCCGAATATGTACAAGGAAGAGCACAATTGAATAATAATGGGGATGGTGCATATTTAAACGAGTGTAATTTGTACTTTTCAAGGATGCTCGAGCTGCATTTGAGCATTGAGATGTAGATCTTCGAAAAATCATTGAAAATTAGATTTTTTGATCCAATTTCTTTGATTTCTATATTGGCTATATTGAGGATCTTACCAGAAATCATCTTAAAACTCGGAGGAAATATAATTTATTTCAAATGGATCGAGTTCGGCGAGCTTGGGCTATAATTATTTCCTTTTCTTAAGTGAATTATCATTTTTAAAAGCTAAAGGTCTGAGGATGAGCACCCTTGAGGCTGCAGCTATCCCCTAAATCAACCCGTCGGACCTCAGACTTCTTTAAGCCCTTAAGCCTTAAGGACTTGGAAACTTCAAAAGGGGTACCTAATACCTATAGCCTAACAATTGGACTCTATTCTCCATGGCCTGGTGTTTATTTTGACGGGTTTACTTACCAAAAGCTCTTAATTCTCCGCACCACAGATAAGCACACACCGGCAATAAAGATTTGTGTACTTTATTAGTATTAGTCAAAGAGGCGGAGGACGGTTCCTTATATGCGAGTACATGTGTAATCTTGGACTTTTTTATGCTTCAAAAGAATGTATCGTAGTAGGATCTATCTGCACGAGTAGTCTTGTACTTACAACATAATTCCCCACTTCTAATTTTGGGTATTTTAAGGAGCAAAAGGGTCCGAAGGAAGTGGGGGTTCAAGTGCTTTACCTTTTTTTTAAGCTACAGGATCTGTCTGTGTGCGGTTGATACCTAGTCGTATTATTACAACAAAGGCACTCTTTTGATTTGGAAATATCTCATATCTCTGGAGTCTGCACCCCAAAGAGTTTTAACCCTGTTCTGGGAATTGAGAAATTGAGATATTGTGTGGGGGAACACCAACGGAAGTGTAAACTATTTTCAGGATCAATTTTATCTGTGTATTCAAAACTTTTTTACCAGATCCGAGGACCTCCTCCTCCTCCTCTACCGAAATACTTAATAAGATTAGATAAGGAGGAGATTTCTCGATCCTGAGAGCAGCTTGTTACTAGAACCAAAGTATGTACCTTGTAAATAAAGAGTTGTTGCCGGAAGAAGGATTTATTGGGGGCTTGGATTTGCCTCCATTTCCTCCTTATCAGCGGCATACCCCCCAATAAAATCCAAATCGGTTTTCACTCCCTATTTACAAATAGCACAAAAAGAACCCCTTATTTAAATCCCATTTATTTTACCGATATAAAAATAGCTTTAACCTTGAGCTGCAAGAATGGATTGTATCAATAGTAGGGATATTAAGACCATTTGGACTATATCTAATCTTATCAATCAACTCGTTGACAATTAAAATGATGCTCTTCCCCTCCTCAAGTCCGTCCGCACTTTGAGGAAACTCCCCTCCAGTTGGCGGCTTTCAGGACAAGGAAATCCAATCGAGAGAACCCGACAGATGTACATTTCAAATAGATGTAGATTCTACAAATACATACGACGAGTATTACGATACATAAAAGACAATTGCAAGCTCGGTACCCAATTCATTATGTATAAACTTGGCTGTTCAAATAGTTTAGCTCATGGCATACACCAAGATAGAAAGTGCAAATTGATAAAAGTGCAAATAGAGCTCAAAAGGAGGGGGTTTAGGCTTAAAAACATAAAAGGTTATTAAAAGGGAGAAAAGAAAGACTCTTGAGGGAATTCTTCCCGTGTTCTTTGTTGTCTTCGCCCCTATTAGGAACATAAAAGGACATACCCTTGGGTGTAAGCAAGTCATTTATTGCTCCCCCCCTTCTTCTTTAGGTCTTTAGATCTTCTAGATTAAAAGGAAGCATCCTCCCCAAACGATGAAAACATTTCTCTTTCTCTGGGGGATTTTCTGATGATTTGATTAGATGCTAGATTTCTTCATAAGGTCCTATGTCGGACTCGCTTTTTCTCGGACTTCTATTTTAAGATCGAAACGGATTGAGATGCTGGTCAGGTGCTGTGCTCATTCATTCATAGAGACACACGCCCAAAAGATAACCGTCATTTTGGTCGATTTTGAATGTTAAGGGGCTTATAATATTATTATAACGGCCGTCATATTGGATTTGACTAATGTGTTCTCGGGGTGCCTTTATCTGAACCGGTCTATACACCTTTTCTACGACTCTTTCGCTGAATAGGATTGTTCCAAATCGTGACTTAAATGAAGATAATAATTCCCAAGTGTCGAATCCAACCTCCCCTTATCACCACCACCGCCACCACCCAATCTACGAAGGGCCTACCTTTTCTCCATA
>JAAZTK010001106.1:0-15397 GCA_036507255.1 Megalothorax incertus
TTTATTTCTAATTAATTTACAATATTGCAGCAGGCAAGCCCCAAATTACTCCAACTTTAGGAGTAATGTGGCTGCTTTTTAGCTTCCCTCCCAAACATGCTAATTAATTCAGGATTCACTACAAACTGATTCAAGGGCAATTGTTCATTAAAAAGTAATAAATTAATATGATCCTCGAGCTCGTAAAAAACTCTACCCTTTTTCTAATTAGTTGGCATGCTTTGCAATAAAAAGGAAGCACACGTTCGGCCTACAGGCAGATAATTGAGAACTGGGTAGTTTCTTTCTATCTACTCTTTCCTATATCCGTACATACTGTATAGGTATACTTTTTAAATCAATGAAAGCATTTACGGGAAGAGTGCTTGTTGAGCATTCAGGATCGGGCTCAAAAGAAATTCCTTGAGGAAAGGTCAGCAGATCCGCAAAGAATTAATTTACCCATTTGAATTGCTTGGGCTGGGAATTTTTCTTTATACATATGATACTAATACCTATACTCGAGTACCTAATCTCAAGTTGTAAATTTACTTTTTATTCAACAGCCGTCTCCGTCTCTGTGAGTGCTTGGACTCTGGTCGCAATTTCGGTAAGAACTCCTCGATCTCTCTCTCTCTCCCGGATCAATTAACATTTTCTGGAATTTCTTTAATCACTTAATTATTGCAATTAGGTGGAGCGATTCTACGCGATTGTACACCCACTAACCTCCCGTCGATGGCAAACACTCTCACATGCCTACAAAATAATTGCATCTCGTCTGGGCCCTGAGTCTCTTCAGCATGTCTCCAATTGCGCTCTTTTCAATCCTCATCCCCCTCAACTCTGGTAATTCTTTATCCTCAAAGTGTTTATAGCTTATTTTTAGACATGCGGGACACCCGATCCCACCCCTCCTTTTCCTCGTTGAAAAAGTCACGCACCTCTGTAGAATAAATCATGGAACTTGTCAAGAGTACGATACTATTACTACCAGTAGGTAGTATCCGTAGTACAAAGTAGTAGTAAATGCAGTCAGCTCTTTTTCAAAGTGTAATACTACAACATACACGCAAATTTTAAGGCGACATGCTGTGAAATTCAAGTAATTCCCTCTTATCCGATTTCGGCTTCAAGATCCGCCGGCCAATCTTACTCTCCGCCGTTCGTTTGGCCTCATTAGATTTTTTACATCTCTTTATCCTGAGCAAGTTGAAGGAGGAGTAGAGCGTAAACTTCTCCCCCCATTCGGATTTAATTTATTCATGCTGAATATGCATATTAACTCTCGCTCGCTCCCTCCAACTTAAAGTTTTGCAATACAAAGAGATATTAATTAGTTGTAGGGCAAGGGGAAGTTCCCCCCAAGATTTGCGTCAAAAACAATATCTTTGCATGTTTTCTAATGAGGACCGGGGAGAAACGAGTCCGAGCCCAAAATAGTACTCTTCATTTAATCCATTTGATTCCAAAAAGGGTTTATCTTATTGAGCTGAGCTGCTCTCTTCCTAGTCCTAATCCGAGCCCTTATTCTGAAATTATGCTCAAATCACCCCTCAAAAATTGCTGAGTTGAACTTACTTACTTCAACTAATCCTAAAAGACTTTCAATTACTAGACATACTCTGACTTTCACTCTTGGATGAGCACCGATGGCTTTCTTCTCGTAAATTCTAAAAGGACGGAGCAAAGTTCTCTACTGTACGGCTACAGTAGTATTATAGTAGTAGGACTTACGCACAGTCCTATTTAAGGGATTTGAAGAGCTAAATGGACCTTGGTATAATCCAACCTTTCAAAAACAAACAGCGTAATTAAATAACTGATTTCTGATATGAGAGAGTTTCTAAGTCTCAGAGAGCACTTAATCCAGCCGCCCCCCTTTAACCCAACATTGGAATTTGCAGTATATACTATCAGTATTATATACTTTAAATTTATTTTGGGTACATATATTGTAGATATAGCAAAAAGAGAAACATTGCAAAATGTACACTTTGAAATATCCGTATTATTCAACTATAATCGCTTCGTTAATTATTTACACACTCACACCCTCCCCTATTTTTCCTCTTTTAATTTTAAAACCTTCTATACTTTGGTCATACCTAGCTTTCCCATGTTATGAAAACTATTTGTTTGCTGTCCTACAGTTTAATACTACTGCGGGTACATGCCAAACTTAATTGCTCCTCTTTTTCTCCTCCTTCTCCTCCTCCTTCTACTCTTTTCCGCCGTCTCTTTTATTACATTTCTACCCATAGTGTACGATAGTAGCACTTGCAATATTGTTGTTGCTCCTAATGGAAGAGTGTAGGTAAAATGGGGCGGATGAAATTAATTTCAAGATTCCAGAACAAGTAGCTAAAAGTAGTACCTACATACGTAGATGTATAGTAGTTGTAAGCCAAAAGATCTCCTTTCCAGAAGGAATAATTCGAAAAAGGTAGCTCGTAGGTAAGTGCACCACGAGGGGCGACAACCCTTAAGCGCACTCAAAAGGAGCATTTATTTGGAGAGGAAACACTCTTTAATATTGCTGGAAATATTGTAATGTTGTAAATTTGTGAGGCGGGTGCCGAGGAGGAAGAAGCTAAGGTGGGGATTTATATTCGAGAGAGGAGCCGGAGGAAAAGGAAAGCTCTTTTATTTGCTCATGAGGGACTCTCACGCTGGAAAGTGCAAGTGCAATCTGAATTTAGTACTATATTATATGTAGTTCTAGGTGTATTCGTACTCGTATTTATTTGTATCGAATGCCATTAATGTCATAAAAGGGTTTTTTGGGGGTGCTCGAATGGGTTTATTGTAAGCTCGACTATTCCATTTTGAAATATTCGTATATTAAAAATTAGTTCATGAACAAGTTAAGTAAATAAAATTTAAAATTTCAATTTCTCCAAGCGGAGGAACTGAGGATGAGGATGATAAAAGAGAATAAAGTAGAAAAGTATTGATTAATAAATCCCTCAGACAGAATAATACTTTTTACGGATTAGCGTCCAAGATTTTGGGCCCGTGGTGGAACTTTTTTTATTCTACTGCGTATGAAAAGATGGGCAAGGGGAAGACAATTCTAGAGTAATGATTAAGAACTGGTGCACAGGGTATTAATTTAATGAATGGCAGTAAATGAGGAGGGCCTTCAAAACTTTTATTATTTCATGAGAAAGTTTGTCTTCAGTCTTAAAAATGCCCATCTCACTTCTATTATACAATAGTTGGATCCTCCTTTTACGAGTTCAATACTACTATTTCTCATGCGAAATAATTGTCGCTCCAATTTTTTCCATCTCTTAGCTGGGGAGTATTTTATAGGCTGCAAAACTCGTGAATTTCATCCAAGCTCCTCCATCTGAGAAGGTTCTCTAGACTAATGCTTTTACAGCTGAAATTAACAGTCATTAGCTTGTGTCATAAAATATATTGCTTTCACTTTCCTTTTGGCTTTTACCGTATACATATATAGTAATATGTAAGTATCTTGAATAATTGTTTTAAATCTTTTTTTCTTTCTTTTTTTGAACATGTAGGGCGTCATAAATGTCGAGAAGTATGGCCCAACCCAGAGCTGGAAAAAATCTACACCGTCTTCCTAGACATTGTACTCCTTATTCTCCCGCTCGTCATCATGACCGTCAAGTACAGTTTAATTATGAAGACTTTGTGGCCAGCTGCAAACAACAATTGCGAAGAGTCTGTGGTTAATGGTAAATCTAATTAATTTCTTACAAATTCCTTTCCCCCCTCTTAATTCATTTTATATTACACAAGCTATTAGAGGATGGACAATCTAATAAAGTGTAATCTCCGCTCCCCAAAATTTCCATTATCATAAGATCCATATGCTAGTGAACGATCTATGAAGATATTAGGGAAATGAGAAAAATCTTTAGTCTTAGACCTCAAAGGAATTATGAGAGCAGCTAGGGAATCAGATCCATCCGGTGCAATAAAAGAACCCCTGAAACCCCTTTATCCCCCCTTGGTTTAATGTGCTTTCCCTTGTAGTTGGTCTTTGAAAAAGTCCTCAAAGAGGACGTGAATGGAAATAGAATTACTCTCAATTTATTGCATAAAAAGCTCCAATTTTTATTACATCTATCATAACTCAAGTAGGTATATCAAGTTTAATTCATTATATCCGTGTTTGGCCCGTTCTAGACATATCCTAATATTCTCTTTATATGCTTGCACACATATGCAATCATATGAACATTATTCATTCCAGAGAGCATACTCGATGACTCCATTCAACAAAGGTCAGGGTTCCTTTTTCATAATGCTCTTTTTTGGAGTGAGCCAAAATATGCGCAAATATCCTCTGACCTCATTCTCCCCCCCCCCTTTTCTGGACTTGAGAAGAGACTCTCAAAGACAACTGTTGGGGGAATGCTGGATATTAGTATTTACCGTCAACGGTAAAGTGTTGCTTGTAATCTAGAGTGGAGTGGAAAATACATTTAGGTCTAGAGTTTCTTTTTTTTTTGCTCCGAGGAAGAGAATTTCATGCTCTTTCACTTCAAGTTCTGGATTTGGCTCTTTGGCACTTCTATTCTAGGTACTACTTTCGAGTGAAGAATGCGAGATGATGGTGTGAAAAACTTTGGCGAACCCGAAATCGGTTTTATGTAAATGATGTGCAACATATTTGAAACTGCTCTTGGTTGGAATGATCTTTCGGTTTCATTCTGAGAGAAGCATCGGGTTTGACTTTACAATATGACTTTTGAGAGTGGTGTGTGTGGTTAAGTCGTAGGGAAGAAAAGTAATATGTAGATGGTGATTGAGAGTCATCTCCGCCAGGATTTCCCATGTGGTTCATCATATCATAGATCTCTCAAGAAAGATAGCTCTCTTTACAACTCACCCGCCTCTTTATCCACCGGCTCTCCTCCCTTTTTACAGCGATAATTCACAGTCTCAGCACGACTCTCTTTATTCTCATAAGCTTTGCAGCCCCTATTTTTAACACTTTTGCATTCCAAACCTCTACAATAAATTTGCCCCCCTACGGGAGAGATCGGAGAGAAATTCTGCCGGATTTCACCCAATGCACATGCACACAAAGTCAGTCAAGATCATTTGGCATAAATAAGAGCAGGCAATTTGTGCCATCTAGTCTGTATATGGTATTAATAAAATGCATAATGCACCAGAAAATTAAGTGAGCCCCATACTTAAGCGTATACTTTTAATACAGTCTATTAATGAGATTACAGCATTAAATAGATCACAAACTATTGTAAAGGTATAACAATATCTATCAGTATAAAGTAAAAATTGAACACGGAGTTTTTGACAAATACTTTGCCCATAATTCACCAGGTTGACCTTTATTACGCGGATCGAATCCTGAAAGCGTGTCACCCTCAACTGAACAATGATAAAGGGCCAATCCTTTGATGGTGCTCACTTTGCTAAAAGTAAAAGTAACCCATTTACGAGTATACTATAATTCTACTGGAAACAGATTGCTTTGAGATCGAAATTTAAGAGATTCGGCAAAGTTGAAAATTTAATCAACCCTAATGAAATTACTATTAAATTAGAGTTGGAGTTAAAAGGTATTGGCATATTGGCATCAAGTTGGTACGCTAAATATTCAGATCCATTGCTACTACGAGCATATGTAATTGGACAAACTTGCTTAAAATTAAATGAGAATTAGGTACTTAAATCAGGTTATACGGAATACAGATGCTAGATTATCCTTAAGAGACCCCCAAATCTCATTTTTTTTTAGCTTCCAGCATCCGATGAATAATGATGAGAATCATTGATTTGGTTTGATTACTTAAGTTAGGAAAGGTTAAGAGAAAGAGGAGTTCAAATGGCCTAGTGCTATTGATGAACATTGGGCCGCTATAAGAGAGATGGAGGGGGAGAAAGAAGGGGCAATTTGCCATAACTCAAATTGCTTTTATTGGACAAGGACTCCAATTAGATTGAAAGCCCCAAAGTTTCTACAGATGGACAATTACAGTTCGGGAGAGATGAAGCCGAGGATCCTCTACTTTGACTCAAAATCCCCAGGAAATGAATAAGATCCAAAAAGGGTTCCCAGACTTTTCCTTCCCACTCGACTCGACTCGACTCGACTCTCTCTCTCTCTCATCCTTTCGAGTCTAAATGATAAGTAATCTTCTCATAAAACCCCCAACTACTGATAACTATCTCAAAGCAATTAATTACATGATTGGAAACTAGGCCCAGAGAGGAAGGAGAGAATAAATCAAATGTTCCACCAGGTCTGACCATACCCTTTTATTTATTATCAGACTCTCCCTCGGGTTGTTGCTTTTTGCACCTACACATGTTCACTCGTACAAAGTAATTTAATAGATTGGTTCTGGGTCGAGGACCACTTGACTAGTCTACCTCCGGAAGGCTAGCTTGACTACATATGGATCTAAAATAATTTTTAGAATTCTTGTAAAAAAATCTTGAAAGTAAGGGATTTTTCTTGATAAAGAGAAAGAGGGGAGGGGGGGGGAACCGTAAGAGCCTTGTGGTTGATCCTTAAGTAATCCCATAAGGGCCATATCATTTATAATATTTACCCTCTCATTTTGAGATCTGCCCACTCATCCTAGTACAAATAATAATACCTAGATTTGTAGAAATGGGGAGAATTTTGTAGGTACATATTGTACTGATAGGACATGGGTATATTGCAAATCCAGAGATTTCCAGCTTTCCCCATATACTAGTTTCCCATTTTGTGGATAAGCCTGCAAACCATTCATTAACCCAAATGGAATGGCATTTCTCATGAAATTGAATCCTATTTCCACTCCTTAACCCACCCTTTGTTTTCCCAAAATGAACAGCTAGATTATATTACATATTGGCTACTAGTAGGTACTAAAAGGTACTATAGGTAGTAGCCGATATACAATACTAATTAGGGTAGGGTACTATTAGAATGATGATATGTATTACCTATCAGTACCTATCAGGCTATCATTTTTTCTGTATTCAGCTATGTATATTATCCCTACAAGGTCAGCCTCGAGTCATCCATAACCTTTTGGCTTTTTTCTGCATTGGATTAGACTGTCTGTGAGATTATACAGATTTGAGAAACTTGCCGAGGTTTTTCCCAAGAAATTCTTCTCCTGCCAACTTTAACCCTTAAGCCAGTGGTGACGAGGAGCCAAGTATTAACGGCAACAAGATTTATGGCTAAATCTGGCTTTTCTTGGAATTCTTTTTTGCACATTTTATATTTAGGGGGAATACTGCCCCAAACTCTCTTCACTTCACTCTCTCTCTCTCTCACTTGACTTACAATCTCGTCGGTTTGGTGGGGGAAAGTGACTTTCTCCAGCTCTTCCACAGAGGAGGAAGCAAGTGATATGTCTCCGTGTTTTTTAACATGGCCTTTTTATCCTGCTTTGAAAAATCTTGTCTTTTTGCTCCTTTTTTCCACCCAATTCCCGGATAATTTATCGTGCGTTACAGCCCCCGAACTTGGAAAGAGGCTGCTAATGGCTATACTAATAAGTGCATCTCTATTGAACATGAGGGATTCATCCAAGTCCACATAAAGACCATTATGAACTCACTGTGTCCGTTGTTTCGACCACTTTTTTTCCCCAAATTTTGAAACAACTTGTGAAAGCGCCGAGCCGAAAAATAGTACCAAATCCCTGACTCTAGTTCATACTTTATTCTCACATTACATATTTACAGACCATTACCTAGTGCAATTCGGAACTCAGAGAACTCAGATCTCAGATGCATTTGTTGCTCTATGTGTAATACACATTGTGTATATAACTTGGACATAACGCATGTTTTCCCATCTGCCAAACCAATTTTGCAAAAATGATTGCATTTAATTTAAATCAAATCTTATAGCGTACATCGTACTACTACAATACTTATACTATCATAGAAAGGGAGTTTCAAATGTCAAAAAGATGTTTATTTCAAATATCTTTTTCTTTGGTTGAATCAAATACGAGCAGTCCTTTAATAGCAGGGGGGCAAAAGAGTAATCCAATTAATTAAAAGCTTTAAGAGCTGGCAATACTTAATTTCTTTCAACCTCTCCTCCCCCAACCTTTACGGCTACACGTAAAGAGCTACAAAGTTACTCTTTCCGCCATGAAAGGAGCAAGTTCAAGGAGGAGCTTTATGCTAATTACACGACGGATTCAACCTCCTCCTCTTCTTCTTCCTCCTCCTTCCCATTCGAAACAATCAAACGGGGTGGGGAGGCAAATGAATTATGGATGAGAAATAACACGAGGCGAACATGATTATCTTAATAATTTAGCTCTTACAAAATGGGCAAACTTGAGAGAAAACAAGGAGTTTGCAATCTTTTACCCACCTTGGGTAAAGATTATTATTCATTTATTCAAAATATCCGGATTTGTTTTAAATATTATTCTTCCACGCTCTAAAATTCTCAAATTCATAGCTCTACATAACCAGCAAATTTGTAATTGTTTAGTCCATTCCCCCGGTGGTTCCTAAACTTTTTTTATGTTAGCGCAAACTTGATGAATATCCTACTTGTTTAAAACTTTACCTTTTTATTAGACAAATCGAATAAAAAACCAGCACAGGTTTAAAGTTCCCGAGGGAATATTAACCAGCGGTTCCCCGATGCCCCCGTTTACCTTCTACCCCTAATGAATTTCATTCTGAATTAACTCCCTATGTAGTACTATTCTTATTTAAGGTATCGAAATCATACTAGGTAGTACTATCTACGTAATGCATTCGAGAAAGAACAAAAGTTAAAATTCCCTTGAGAAAGTCTGGACTCTGGCCCTGGGAGAAAGGAGTAACTTTAAAGTTGGCTTTGGCTTTAGATCTTGAAATTTACGAGCTTGCAAAATCCAAAATCTCTTTTAAAAAATGCATACCAAATCTGCAAATCTGAGGGGACTCGCAAATCCTCTTTCCTCAATCCCTCTATGCATAAACCTTTTCTTTTTAATCCCCGTGTTCTTTGAACCGGCAAATATGCATAGTCTACACTATAGGTAAACTGATAAAGGTCACGGGGTTGGTGGAATTTGGAAAAAAAAGAGTATATAATCCGTATCTACTATATATCTATAAAAGAGATCTCCATTTTGAAGAAAAGAATCTGTACAAAATTGTGTGAAAGAGCTGAATATGAAACTAGAGTTAATTAGTAGTTTGGTTGATACGACCCCAGGAGGAGGCTCGAGGGTAAAGCTAATAAGTGTGCATGTGCATGCACTCACATAAATACTCGTGTAAAAGATAAAGCCCGAGTCGAGTCTCGACTTCTTCTCTCACTTAATGGGACTCTTTTCATCAAAGCCTTCATTAATATTCATTTATTCCTTCTCTCCGAGAGAAAGTCCTTCCAATTTCAAAAAAGATAGCAATCTCCATATCTTGGCTCTATTCTTCTATGTATATTTATATAATATACACATACCCTAGCTCCCTCCTCCTCTTCCTAGTCCCCTTAGACTAAGATGTAATCTAGAGCTCTCTCAAACTCAATTATCTCCATTTTAACACTTTTCACACTCTCTTAACTTTCTCTTTGTCTAACACCCTCTTATATATTTCAGAACAATCCTCTTCCATGTTGGGTACACCAACCGGAGGATCTCCTACAAGCTGGCGGGATCCATCCTCACCCGGTCCTCCTACAAAGGGTCGCCCCATATCCTTCCGTCTTCCCTCAGGGTCTGCCCTCAAAAGGAGCTCCTCTGCTCACGCCAAAAAATCCGTCAATGTGAGGCTCAACGCGAGTAACAATTCAGGGGGCCAACCCACCTCAATCCTGTCAAGGGGCCGATCCGCCCGTTTTGGTACATCTGGAAATTCCAATCTAAAGTTCACCGTGCCTGGAAACTGTCTTCATGAGAATGGCTTGAGGAGTTCCAATGTAGCAAAGTCTCTAAGCAGAAAGAAACACGTCATTCAAATGCTATTTGTTCTGGTAAGCCTATTATCTCGTCAAATAACATGCGTATGCCCCAGCTTCAATGAAGAAGAAGCGGGAAGCGGAGGGTACTTATTCATCTGTCTGTCAGGGACAGGGCTCAAAAATGTTTATCATGCCTACTTTATTGCGATGACTTTCTGGGCTTTTGCAACTCTTTCAAACCCTCGAAAAACTGAAATATCGGGGGACATTTGTATTGATTCGGAAAGATATTAGACGCGGATAGAAGGCCATTATTCAAATTTAAGCACTCGTAAACACTCTTGGCGTATATAGAGATCTTATGGCCAAACTCATAAATCTACCCGAACCTCAATTTATCCCCTCAGAAATTCTTCCCCTATATACGGAATATCTCGTATTTCTCGTATTACTTATACTAGTTATCATCTATTTGTGCCATGTACTCAATTTAACAAAAAGCCTTTTTATCTTTCANTTTCACGCCGCCCTCACACTTGTGAACCTCTTTATTATAATATATCCCCTTTCAAAATAAACAAATTATTCTTTTTCACAATTATATTCAAGTATTGATGATTTTCAAAGGAATATCCGTAGACAATAATATAAAATAAAGTATAATTCAAATATCTTCAAACTTTCTCTTTCATATTCTCAATTGTCCCCTTTGCAGGATATTCTACAATTCCATACACTAGTACCCAGTGTATCATACTTAGGATTAGTACAATTCTTGCCTAAACATTTACTTGCCACTACCCTGTATACCCAAGGATTCCAGGTATTTCTTAGTAAGTTAGAGTTGATTGATTACTGCGATAGTAGTGTGTTAAATAATAGCACATTTATTGTTCGCGAGCTTGACTATTTATTCTACCTGTTTTAAGCTCGAGCTTAAAATGAAACACAAATATTGAGACAAGGGAATTGCGTTTCATCTCATCTATTGACATAGATGTGTTACGCATATATATATATCGTATTTGCCCACTTATGAATATGTACCTAATCCTACATATATAAATTTCTCCGGGTATAGAAAAAGAATAATTTTATTTATTACCTATACCTACCTATATATAATAAAGTGTATGTATTGTTATTTTCTTTATAAAAGGTAGCGGAATTCTTTATTGCGTGGAGTCCTGTGTAAGTGTTTATTTAATGAGAATCATTTAGTGGGATTTTAAAACGGTTAGTATACCTAATCATCTGTTGCTTTCCCTCCTTTCTCTAGCTATGTAATGAATACGTGGTACCAGTTCTCTCCAAAATCTCTCTATAATATCATCGGGCCACTTGGAGTCTCGTCAATACATCTACTCTCATTTTCATCCGTTTGCACCAACCCTATAACTTACGGGTGGGAATAATAAATATAATTTTAAATGAAATAATGAGCATACAATTTATATTTGAAAAAAAATGATTTCTTTTTAGGTTCATGAATAAGACATTCCGGAAGGCCTTTGCTGAGCTATTCACGTGTCAATGTAAAAGGGCACCACCATCCGAGTCTCTGGTGACTAGGCATTACTCTGTTTCACTCTCGAGAAATCGGAGTATCTTACATTCCTCCTATACTAAACCTACTAATACAGATGAAGTATAATTTGAAATTACTAATATAATATCATATACTTAATAGTAAACTTATATATTTGTATTGAATATAAATATTCTCAAATAACCCTATACTTTACATTTCTTCATAATATTAGTAATGCTACTACTATACTAATACAACCAGTTTATACAATAGATATCGCATAGGAACTTACAGATATTCTCAAGATCCAAAATCTTACACAATCTTTCCCCATACTAAGGCTTTCTTTCCCATATATCCGTAGTATCGTATACTATTATAGTAAACTCATTGATTACATTATTCATAATTAATATAATATAATAATATTTGTAATTAATGTAAAATAACTTTATTCGGTTTTGACCTGTGGAGAAAACACCATGATCCATTGAAACAGTTTACAGAACACTCGTACAGAGTAATATTATTATCTCAAGTCAACTCAAATCTACACAATAATCCCTATTGTAAATACTATACTAATAAATTAATTTCACATAAAATATTCTAAATTATAGACTTAAAATTTCAAATACTAGGTATCTAGAAAAATATTTAAATTTTGATCTCGTACCTACAAATATTAACATATTACAAAATATAAAAATACTGATACTTCCACGTTTACTTATAAGTGAAAACACCTAATATTATGAACTATCGTATATCTATTCGTATATAATGATTCATGTGTGTTTAAGTAATAAAGAATAAATGGAATCAAACATTTTTTCGCTTCCTTTTTCAAACTTTTACATTGTAAATACAATACGTATCGCATATCAATGCAAAGGTAAGATATCTTCGAAATTTCGTATCAAATTTATCGGATTTCTGCAATCTGCCTCGAATTTTATTTTAAAACTCTTTCCTAATGCTAGTAATAATTCAATACCTTTAAAACGTACAATGGAGGAGAGTGAAAGGGGCTAGAGGGACTTGTTTAACTTGCTCAGGGGCCCAGAAAGGTATACTCTGACAGACAAATGTGAACTCGCGAAACCCTACCCCTTCTCGGGTTTATTTACCAATTCCCTCCCGCTGGCTCACCCAAAGAATATTGGATTAGATAATCAACTCTTGCAAAAAGCAGCCGTGTGAACACGAATACACATTACACAAGCTATTGTATATCGTAGTACTTTGCCATTGCTCAGGATCAGTGGAATATAAACTTGGAGTATCATAGCTCTGAAAAAAGGCAAGCTCTTTTAGTATGAGTGAATACGTGAGGATTTAAAGGGCAATTTCCCATTTCTTTAGAATTAAGGGGCTAATCCTAGAGAGAGTTTTATTTACTTGGAAAAAATCCTTTCGGGTGAAATTATAAAATATTTAAAAGCTCACAATTCCCCCCACCCCTTCTCCACTCCAAATCCTTTGTTCTGAATTTTGCAATTTTTAAATAAGTAATGAGGATGAGCTGTGAGTTTTTTACCAATTTCCTAAACTTTGAAGTATTTTACCTTTAGCAGAAAGCAAATTATGTATTATAATGCTACTAGAATATAGATATTTATTGATGTTGAGGAGTAAATGGCCAAGTGAATCTACTTTCAATTAAAGGGACGAGTAAAATCAGCAAAATTGCTAATAGGTCCTCCGGGAGAAAGTGTTCACTAATAATGGGTCTTGATAATATTAATAAGATGGCAAGTTTGGCCATAATCACCATGTACAATAGATGCACGAGTCCTGAGGAGGAGGTATGACATAAAATCCACCTGGTCTACCCTGTAAATCGGCAGAAAGGGATAAAGGGGAAAGTCTCGAATGGCCAATATTGTATTGCAAACAAAGTCAATTGGGAATGCGAGAGAAAGTGCCGAGTTGGCGATATTCCCTGATACTTTGAAAACTATTCCAAACTACTCCTCTGCACCTCTTGATCTTTCATCGGCAGATTCTACAAGTATATGCCTTCGAATTGGGAAAGGAAAGGCAAAGGATATCGGATTTCATTCCCACCGAAAAGTTTAGGGACTTTGTCCAGGAATCTTGATTCTAGATCTACAATTGAATGCACTTCAGTGAGAAACTTGTGTGAATTTATGGGATATTTTATTGGGAAAGAGCTGAACCCAATTCATTCACGGAGATGTTTTGCCTTTGACGCCAGAGAGTGGTCGAACAATAGAATATAGAGATCAATTGATAACACTTGGGGATTCTCTGAAAATGGGTGTTCTATCCGTATATCTGAACCTATGCTACATGCAATAAGGGTACCTACTGATATATTGTATGAAGTTATGAACCGATTATATAGAAAAATTACTATTATATATATTGCATATTATATTTGTAGTCACTTAATTAAATAATACTTGTCTAATAAGAATATCAGATATTTTTCTTCATATGTAGTATTATATATGTAGCTAATCTATTTATGGTATTTTAAATTTTTAAAATGATTTAGGCTTAATTATGCGATTCAAAAATTGAAAAAATAGATAATCAAGCTTTCATGTTCATCATAAATAACAAAATAAAGTTTCGATCGAAAATAAGCTATATTTTTCACAGATATATTATCTACCACGAATGTGCCTAAGCTATACGAGACACAGATCATAAAAATATTATTTGAATCTAAAACACGTCTTCACTGGGTTTTCAATTTACAATATATTGACAATTTGACACGAATAGATATTATCATATTAGATATATGACAAATTAAAATATCGTATTAATAATTTCATAAAATCATCTTGAATGGCTTGGCTTTTATTCAAATTAGGTTAAAAAACAATATAAAACTTTAGAAAATATGAATAAAATAAATTAATAAATCTGCGAGCCTTCGCCTCTGGCCCGCAGGGGTACTTTATATTATTTACGGATAAAGGATTTATAATGCATATTTAATTTGTACATTTGCATTTTAGCGACGCCTTTTCTCTTCATCTTCTTCCTCTTCCTCCTCCTCCTCCTCTTCGGAGCTCTCATTTGAATTCTTTACAATATCCTCTTCCGATCCCTCATCCAGCCCTTCAGAATCTAGGCTATCCGACGAGGTCTGGTAAATCTTGATCCAATCAATCTCGAGGACGGGATCTTCCCATCGCCTAGCCTCCATAAAAGTTAAAGAATCCATTCCATCAAAATAATGTTCCTCCAACACCAAGGCTAATCATCATCCAGAAGCGGTCATTAAAAGGAGGCTGGAGCCCCAGGCATGGTTCCTGATAAACTTCGTGTCCAGTCCAATTTGCGGACTTTCCAAAATAGAAATTGCTCGTGTGGATTTTCACAGAGTCAATATAAAAATGTATTTTTGTTGGAAGCCAAAAGACAGCATATTCGTGGAAATCCGCGGTGAGGTCAAGCCCTTTAAAATCCCGATGCATCCCATGATATAGGGAAGATTCTTTCTTTTTGCCATACCGAACGGACATTTCCACATTATTGACATCTTGACCCCGATGATCTGCAATATTTATCTTTTGATATAAGCATTTATTATATTCTGGTTCCATCCAGATTGAGCTCCATAAATGCTTTCCACGAGGGAACTTTGCTCGGACTACATAAGAGCCGTAAGTGTACCTATATTATATCAGCGTAGTTAATTAAAATTAGAAAGTATTCAAATTTTTAAAACACAAATTTACATACCCTGGGCCAAGTTGCCTGATTCGCCCCGAAGTGTACCTCTTGTCCTCCTTATTCTCCATTTTTGCGATAATTCTTAACAATCCATTTTCAACTTTGATATTCCCATCACCCCTTGTATAGCATTGAAGATTCCGGGGTCCAAAAACTAACATTTTATATAATATGGTATAATTATTAATAAATCATAGATGAAATTATTGTAGAAAATCTTACTTTCTGAGCAACTCTCGTCATAATCCCACCGACTCCTATTTAGGGAATTTCCGTTAAAATCTTCCTGGAACACG
>JAAZTK010001107.1:0-15390 GCA_036507255.1 Megalothorax incertus
ATTCACTTAAGAAAGAGCAACGAGAAGAACTTGAGGAAGGTGTCAAAATCCAAAAAGCTTAAAAACCCCCATTTAGTTCTCTCATTTCCTCTCACCCCTCCACCCATCTCTTTTGAAATCAGAGTAACGAGTCGACTAATTTGTACAACATGCTCTGTTCTACCCAATTCTCTCATTCTTCGATTCTTCGGCAAGGGGGAGGAGACTTTGAGGGCAAAACATGTGTTTTGCGAGTGAACCCTGTGAAAATGAATCGTTTATCTCGAGCGGGGAATGGGAAAAGTGCTAGAGTAGCTCTCAAAGACTCAAGGAAGTGTCAGATTTAGGATAATTTATAAATTACATAATTTAAATGATATTTATTCAAATGAGGACGTGAAATTATGAGATATTGGCCGTGTACTACATAAGTTATAACAAAATGCTTCAAAGAGATCGCTATTTTTCTTTAAGACCCTTTGTCGGTCCTCAGCGGCGGTTCCTTTTTGTACTCGACTCCCTTGGACTCCTTTAGACCTTTTGTGGAGGAGGTCAGGGGAGCGCGAACAAGACTTTGAGGGCAGTTCAATAATTAAAGCTACTTAACTACTACTACATTTCCCTTGTAAATACGGCTAGATATATCATTATGTGTATTCATTGAACTAATCTCTACTAAGGATAAGTTTGCGGCATTTCTTTTCTCATTTTTGGTTCATTGATGATTGTAATTTTGTGAGAGAATATGAGTAAAATAAATGAAGAGTTTTTGCCACCCAAAAACTCGGACAGAACAAACAACAGTTGGATTTATTTGGTCAAAGAGGGAGAAACGGCCAAAGGGCTCGAGATCCCTATCGGGGGTAGAGAGACAGTAATAAGACTATTTACCCATTTGAAAGTGTTAAGTAGAGCAAATGTATGCCCAGAAGTAGAGGAAGTATGGGAAATTGGACGAGGCGAGTATATCATTTCTTTGACATGTCTTTTCAATCTTTGAGACCCTTTGTCCAGTCTTCATAAAGGATCCCCGAATAATGGGGTATTATGACTAGAATTATGGTTGTTTTGCTTATGTTTTCATTGTATACTAGGCTGATATGGGCAATCCAATTCATTTACCCATGGTACGATACCGAGCACAATCTATGCATATAATATGATATTGATTACATTAAATGAAATCCTTTTTTTATCAAATGTTACATACATATGTATACAGATATTTATATGTATGACTGTAAGTCAAGATGTTAATTTTTATAAAAGCAAATCTCAAAAAATCATATCTGTTTATGTAATAAAAATCTACCCTTGATGTGCGGACTCAGAGTGTTAATTCGGATATCTAAATCACTATTATTATGTTTACTTTTGTGTCGGCAAAACGAGCTAAATTTTATGATTTCCATTTGATCGAATTTCCCGAAAAGTTGCCGAAATATACAGTGGGACTTGGGATTCAATAGTGGTGAAAAACGAGCCATAATTCCGTATTTACAAACATTTAAGCTGACTAATAATAACATGGCCTTCTGTCTGTACCGAGACTTTGCACATATTGTTAGGGGGCGGCTCGAACAATAGAAAATATAATACTTTATTTGGGGTATTAACCATTTAGGAGTCTTTCACAAATCCGACCGATCCTCGGCAATCATCCGGCAATGATCCGGAAGGAAACCTCAGCTTAACCCTTTTAAACTCCTTATCTTTTTGGTTGCCGCTGCCGCTTCCTCACTGCACCGGCTGGCCAAATCCTCTACAAATCTTTTGTAGGATACTACAATCATACTAATGAATAAACAGATAGTTAAATACCGTGTTTTATGGTTTTGTGAGTGCAAAACCTACGCAAATGTCCTATAATTAAGAAATCACCGGGTCAGACGTGCCATAAATGCTATAAATCAATCTTGGAGATATAAAAGTAGTAAGCAAATATTTCTCCTGATTACAGATTACAGAATTTATGATTTTATTATTCGAAATTCAATTTTGTACCTTTCTAAAAATCATATTTGTACAGCTTAGGATTAGTGAATCTCTTGATAAGAGCTAATTCGGAGAATACAAATACTATACTCGTATATCACAAACTTAATTAAAAATTATACAATACATCAATAAGAGGATTCTCAGGAAAAAGGCCAATTAAAAAATCAGGGTTAGGGGAATGATTAACGCAATAAAAATGATATTGAAGGTTTACGTAGGCGGTTTATTTTTAACTTTTTAGGTTAGGAAAACATTGATTTAGAATAAAATATACTTGAGTTTGTATTAAATGCAATTGATAAATCTAAATTAAAAAGTTTAAAATATCAAAAGACTTGTAGGGACTAATGGGTTGTCGGCGAAAGTTGAAAGGGATTCGGCGAGATATGAGGTTTTATGATGCTTTGTTGTCACAAATTCACAAATTACGAGATAGTGTGATAATTCCTGAATAAATAAATTACTTTTGTACATGATAATATGCAACAAAGGCTTGCCGAGCCACAGTACTTGAAACACTCTAAAATAACATTATTTCACATTTAAAACCCACATTTTATCATAAGACTACTTGCCTAGAAAATATCGATTCTTTATGACTGGGATTGGGGCGGATGGAGATCCTCCTCCTCCTGAGTGATTACTATCAGTATTATTACCCGGAGGCGAGGGCTCTGATCCGAGAGGTCGAAGTTGACCCTGAGGAGATGGTGGGAAGTGACCAATCCGATGTATATTGCGATTGTTTAGATTGAGAGGCTTCCGGATTGATGTGGAGAGACTTAAAAGAGATTTGAGGTTTGGAGGAGATGATCTCTGGCTTGATTTGCCTATAAGGCGCTCGATTGAGAAGGATCCAGTCTCACCCAGAGCTTTTTTGATGCTCTTTTTTCGAGGAGAAACGCCGGAATGATTGGCCTTCACCTCCGGGCAGAGGTGTACTTGATGGGGATTCCTCGGAATCGAGTTCGGTGAGACCCTCCTTTGAATTTGGGGATCTCTTCCCTTCAAAATCCGCTCCGGTGGGACCCCCTCCCCCGAAATGTGGTTGGGGGAACCTTTGAGACTCTTGTGGATGGGAGAACCCGGGGTGAAATAGGAAATTTTGTGGGAGGAACCCGGAATTGTGTGGACCTGGTGGTCCAGAGGTACGAAGGAGATGTGGCGGGATACCTGCGGCAGCCGCTGCTGAATTGAGGAGAGCGGGGTACAGATCTAGGGCAGGATGACCCATAGGGAGAGGACTTAGCTGACCTGGAAAGCTACCCGGAGGAGGACAAAACCCGTTTGAACCATTCATAAGATGCCCTGGATGATGTCCAGCATGTAGCATCGCAGCGGCTGCTGCTGAGTGAAAGAAATCAGCAACTGCGGAGGGGTGTCCTGGATGGTGGTGGCTTCCAGGCCTTTTGTACCTTCAATTTTTATGAAAAAAAGGTTCCTTAATTTTTTTTGAAGTTTACATTTTTTTCGTCATCGTAAAAATAAGCTAGATTGAGCAAATTTCAATACCTTTTTCGCCTTCGAAGGAAAGAACCATTATCAAACATGTCTTCCGCCATCGGATCAAGTGTCCAATAATTTCCTTTTCCCGGATTTCCAGGTTCCCTCGGGATTTTTATGAAACAATCGTTCAGGGAGAGATTATGCCTGATTGAATTCTGCCAAGCTGGGAATTTTTCCCGGTAATAAGGGAACCTGTTCATAATGAACTCGCAAATTCCTGAGAGTGTCAATTTCTGCAAGGGTTAAGGAAAAATTTCCAGTTTATTTTCAATCTAAATTATTTGTATTTGAAATATACATATAGTTATAAATTACCTTTTGGGGCGATTGAAGTATAGACATTGTGATTAGAGCAATGTAACTGTATGGGGGTTTGACAAGATTTGAAGACTTTTTCCCGGAAACTGATCCATTCCCACTCGTATTGCTTCCTTCACCTCCAATATGGGCTGGCTCCTCCTCAGAATCCATGCCTGGTGATAGAGAATTTATCCCATTCTGTCGTTTGATATCCCCTCCAGGAGAATTTGGAGAATTACAAACTGGAGACCTCTCTTCGTCGGAGATGTTGATGGAAAGCGGAGGATTATTCATACCTTGATGATGGTATTCGCTAAAATCTAAAGAATGAAATATATTTTAATCTAAAATTTCCTACAAATTTAAAGACAAACCTCCCAATCCGGCGTCTCGCCTGCTCGATGAAATGAGCTCCTCGTCATCCGAGTCTACATTAATGTCCGAATCGCCCCCATCCTCTTCTTCTTCACCCATATGACCTCTCAGGTCAAGCGGAGAGAATCCTTTTTCACTGCACTTGTCAATAGTTGAATACATCATAATGATCCAATTGAAAATTTGCACCAAAATCAAGAGTCAAGTATGCACGGGAGTGGGTGCAATTTATCAAAGGACACCGACAACTTGCAGTAAATAAGCTTTCCTTAGTACGACCCATTCGTTTATCAATCAGTTTGCCAGAGATAAGACCCGTATGCAAATAGCGTAGGCTAGTAATATAATTATTCCATGATTAGATCGAATAGAATCGGGGAATAGCTTTTATACGGTTGTGAACGATGCCAGTGGGAGATCACAAGTGACACGGGACGGGAGATGTGAAGGGGCCTTTGAAGGGGTCTGTTTCGGAAAAAGAGAAATAATGTTGTCAGTGGGTAGAACTCACAAAAGAGCTTAAATCCACTCGGGGAGGATCATCATTTGGTTGTGCAATAGGATTTGATAGGAGCGAGAAGCCTCCAAAGCACTTCCCGGATTGGGCGAGGGAGCTGAGGAAAAGGCGGACCTGAACTCGATCCTCCGGAGCATTAGAATCTCTCACCGCCTGCGTAAGATAGACCTTAAACACACTAGCTATCTAGATACATTTAATATTACAGTTGGGTTAACACTTTCAGCTTATTCTTCCCCTAGCTCTCTTAACCATTAGAAAATGTATATTTAAACACGGCCAGAATTATCAGTATTTTATTTTGCACATGCTTTTCCAATGTACTACTACAAAATACAGATATAGCTGTAATACAAAGTATCATATGTAAATTAGTAAGGGTAAATTCTAAATCATTTACAAGGGGAAGCATTTATACACTCGCTTAAAAGGTTTATACGCAGATTTGATAGACTCAAATTGAATTAGTAGTGGAAAACTCGAGGGAACTTGAAGGATATCCGACAGATTTGCCGTAAATCTAATCAAAGTCAATCAAAATACAGCTTCTAAAATTGTAAATTTTATTATTTCGTTAAATCTCCCTTTAAAAATTCACTTTTAGACATTTGTGAGTTGGAAGGCACACTAATATCATGTATGTAAATTCACGGAATTCCTAATTCCCCGGCGACTCGACCTATAATACGGAATTTCAATGGGTCTAATGTCATTTAGCATCAGGAAGCGTCTAAATGGGATCTTGCTGATGCAAAATCCAAATAAATAGATTCGGAATTAGGTGATTGCGAAATGTTTTGGCTCCTTTTTTCACGCTGTTTGTTCACAGAGGATTTAAACAACTAGAAAAACATTTATTATGCTCTTTTGAGCTACCAAATCTATTTCCCTCACCCTGGCACTCATTTACAATTCCTCCAATGCTTATAGACAGCGAGGATAAATACCAGCGAGTCGAGCTTTCCAGGAGGGCTTGAAGAAAACGTGATTTTTCCTCTGAATAATATTTGACTTGTAGTTAAACTGCACAAATCAACTGAACTCCACAAAGATTCGAAATTAGGTGATTGCGAAATGTTTTGGCTCCTTTTTTCACGCTGTTTGTTCACAGAGGATTTAAACAACTAGAAAAACATTTATTATGCTCTTTCGAGCTCCCAAATCTATTTCCCTCACCCTGGTCCTCATTTACAATTGCTCCAATGCTTATAGACAGCGAGGATAAATACCATCGAGCCGAGCTTTCCAGGAGGGCTTGAAGAAAACGTGATTTTTCCTCTGAATAATATTTGACTTGTAGTTAAACTGCACAAATCAACTCGACTCCACAACATTAGCTATAGAATATTTGAGATTTGGAAGCAACTGCACAGATAATCCCTAGGATTTACAAAAGTCTGAACTTTTCACATTTCCTCCACCTAACTCCTAAAGTCCTAAGTGAGACTCTAGAAATAATAACTTTTGTCAAAATACTACGGGAGCTGACAGGCATATTTTTTCAAGCCCTCCTCAAGTTAATGTCTTTTCCTCGGTGCAATATTCATAAATAATGAATTTTGTGGGATTGGTTTCACAGATCTCGAAGATATTTCTGAGATAAATACAAATAATAACACCCGAGGATCTGAGTAAGAGTGACAACCGCTCGTTGAACTCCCCTTGAAATGCAACCCCTATGAAAATATCCTTAAAAGATTTAAATCTCTGAATTTGAGCCAAAATTTCGACTCTGAAAACGGACCCAGCCTCCTAATATCCCATTTTTAGCTTAAATAAGTGTGGAAATAGTAGAACAAAAGTTGTGGGCCATATATCAAGTCCCCGCCAACGGGTTTGTAAATGATTCTCTTCAACCAATTTGGCTCAATATCAATTTGGAGCCTGGAGGACTCTCCCGGGTGTGGATAATGAAATCAAAGGGGGGAGGGCCGTAGACAAGTATTAAATAGGGGTAAATAAAGTGATTTTCTTTTGTTCAGGGATCCCGGAGTAGCTGAGTGATGAAATGGGCCGGTTGGCTGAAAGTCTTTCTCCCCAAATCATTATTCTTTTTTTTCCAGGGAGCAATTCCCGAGCCTATAACAAATTGATTCAATGGAGTTGTAGAAGAGTGGATGATCAAATTATTCCCGAAGAGATTTTTTGCCAAAAAAGACGAAGCTGGGAGCGAGCATAGTACAATAGAATGATTGTTGATTAACTTATCCTTAGTCGAGGAGGTTGGGGAGAACTTGAGAAGCGGATAAATTCTCAGAGCCTTGCTCACTTTAATCTTTTCAATAGTCTCGATTGAGGAGGAGAAAGGAAAAATGGTGAAATTGAATCCCGAGCAAATTGACAGGCCCTCACTTGACTAAAGATTGGCAATAAAAGGAATAATACTATTCAGAATCCTCTCTCGCTCTTGCTTTCCTCGAAAGATTCGAGTAATATAACAAGATTTACCATTGCATTGCATTGAGGGGATTGCGAGTCCAAGAAAAGAGAATTCCAAGCGACCATTCAATTATCCAATCTGGAATCACAAAGCCCATGTCTTAATTTTAGGTTTCATTCCTCCCCCTCGACTCCCTTCCGCAATTTGATATTGCCTCACTCTCATTTGAATAAAACATGCTCCTCCAAATTTCATTTGTCCTCGGAAAAAGCCGGGGTAAATGAAGCGGAGATAGTAGGAAAATGATTGCATTCCGGAATCTTTCTCATTTGAACTGGTGGTGGTGGCCGGGAGCTCACACTCAAGCACAAAGGCTTGGGGGGAATAAAATGCCCGAATTATTGACTCGCTGCAGCCTAAGGGAAGGGGCATTTGTGTATGTATAAAAGGAAGGAATTTGAGGAATGCGGGGGGACGTGACGGAGAAACATTATCGTCATTTCGCAAAATATTATTTCGTCTCCCCTTTTATTCACACGAGCTCGTACAATCATAATATCACAGACCCGAACCAGGCCGATATAATAAAAGTTTACAGATCAGATCGTCTCAGATATTATGCTCTTCGACGGAAGGAATGCCATTTTTTTTAATTTCATCCAAAATTCCAGCCCTGAAATTCCATACAATGTTCATTTACCTTGCCTAAGAAAAGTTTTTCTCGAGAAATAATTTGTAATTTAATTCCTCCACGAGTCCACATGCTCCGGAGGATCTTGGAATTCTTGGAAAGCCAAAATGGTTCGTCTAGTTGGAGAGCATTGCGTTATTTCGCCTATATTTAATTTAAAAATGAAGACAATCCCAGAATAAGCGCCTTCTCCCAAAAATGTAAGACACACGGGGCCATTTAAATTTTAAATGCATTTTTAAGAATTCCTAAATAAAATCAGGTAATATAAAGTCTAGACATTTCATAAAAAATGTTGGAAAATTTAAAGATGTATCAATTTCTGATTTGCATACAACGCAGGCCGAGTACAAAGCGAGTATGGTAGCTGGTTTGACAAATAATACAGCAAAGAATAGACCAGATTCAGCACTTTATTCGGGGATATTTGCCGAGAGAAGATACATACATTGAGATTAGAGGATCTAAATGTAAATAAAATCAAATAAACTAGTGTAACCCTACGGCTCGTCGTTGAGAGACACTTGAAATTACACTTTACACGCGTTACGTCTCTTCACGCCCAACTTCACCTCCCTTTTGTAGGTAGTACCGTAGTATTAGAGTATATATGTGATTCACAGAAAAGCTTTTATTAGATTCCCCCTTACCCCGCCCGCTGTAAAGCCGAGATGATTTGAATTCAATTGTTGTAAATTTGTAAAATGTTTGAATCGGTCCCTTTGAGCGAAAACCTCGAGCTTTTGTTGGCATTTCAAAAAGGAGTACATATTAAATAATTTGCTGGCTCTATTCCTCATTCTACTAATAGTAATATACCTTTACATGACCTCAGATTGACATTTCCAACATCAAAGTTATAAAATAAAATCAAATTCAACCCTATATCTCAATATGAAATTATGTATGATGAATTCAATCTCACTTTGATCCATTCCTTCTATTGAAATCAAGCTCGTACAATTGCACAATTACACAATGAACTCTCCGCTTAATCTTTCCCAGTTGTTCTTTACCGGGTATTCCGTTGGGGGATTGCTTTAAATGCTTTAAATACAGTTTTATTGCATACAGCTCAGAGGAGCAATGAATGGGAAGCAGGACTAGATTATTATTAAGGGTCCCTTGGCTTAAGCTCAAACCATTCCAAATCCGAATTTCCTCCTCAGGCCCAAACCCCCCGAAATAACGTTTATCTGCTCGCTCAATTTGTATTTGTACACTTTCGGATGAATTGTGTATTCATTGTACACCTTTTAATCTAGGGGCAGATATATTTAGGGGGACTTTAATAAGGGTACGGATTTGATTGTACAGTTCTCTTTTAAAGACTTGGCGTACACACTCTCTAAGACCGAGCAAACATTGTATTTGAGGATTTGGCCCGAGGATCTACAAAAGGACAGATTTCTTTTTCTAGCCCCACTTTTTTAATGCTTCATTTGACAGTGTTTAATTGTCCGCGCTGAGATTCTACCCCAAAAAAAGGTTTCGGCCCTCAATTAAATGCCTATTTTTGTGTTTTCTTCTTATTTCAAGACGTGAATCTCTCCAATTCAAGGGGCCTAGTTGAGCGTGGATTTCTTGTACAGCTTACTCGGCCAAGATATTTTTAGGGAAAGAATTCAGCGGTTAGTCTCGGTGGTCAACTCATCCAAGCTTGGATTAAGTAAGAGCATCCGGCTTAAAAGCTCCATGTCTTTGAAAATGGGGTAAATCGAGTGTAAACCATTTTAAAACTTTACACCGCATTTTGCAAAGGGATTTTTGATCATTTCAATTCTTGGATTCGGCTTTGGGAAATATGTAGATAAACTAATAGCCAAGCTGAATAAACCATTTGGAACTCGATAAAACTCTAATGTAAACTTTTCCCGGAACTCGAAGCGAACAAAGGATGGAGAACGGGTCGATCTATAGGTTTATTAATAACATCTGCAAACATTTCTGTAAATGCACTCGATCTCTGTTTGGTTTTTAATTCAATTCGGGTTTATTCATTCATAAGATTTTTATGAAATATTGGTCTAAAATCTAAATTCTAAAAACAAGTTAAAAATGGTCCATCCGAGCCTTCGAGGAAAATGTAAATGAATTACGCTTATTCATCTGTTAAGAATTTATTGATTCTTTTGGGATATGCCACTCGAATTAGTCCGGGAGATGATCAATTCATGTCAATTGGGGGCTGGAAATCAATTTGTTTCCGTAATTTGGTCCCGTTCTGGTGGTAAGCCGAGCTCCAAATCACCCCTCCCTCATGATTATCCCTATTTCCATAATCTGACCATTTCTCCACGTCAAAATAAGTCAATAAATCAAGGATTTACCAGGTTGAAACCTCCCAGCCTTTAATTTCTGTTTCTAATTAATTCATTTTAGGATAAATTAATAACCCTTTGCAAACATTAGATTTTATTGAACAAGATCCGAGAGAAAGTTGCAAGATTTTAGAATTGAATGAAATATCAATATATAAATAAATATCGGTATAAAAGATCCGGAGACAAAGGGATTCCCCCCAAAGCATCTCTCACAGAGTACACCCTCTGTAAAGAGAAATGATTTGAATCATGAGTTTAAATCAGAGATTTAAGCCGGCGTATGAATCTCTAAAAGTCTAATCTAACAAAGGGACGGATAGGATGGGGATGCGAGGAGTATCAGTAAAACATCAAAAAGTGCTCAGTCGTCCGTGAAATGGCTCCGATTGAGATCATAGTGTAAATACTAAGCTCAAGAGTGTCAAAAAAGGACGTGGAAATTGTTTACACTCCCAGCAACCTTCAGTATTCATTGTACGGCCGCGGATGAATCCACGCTACTTAAAGATTCCAACACTCTTTGACCAAATTCTTAATAATATTATCCGTAGTCCGTCTTACATGAATTCAGATTTCAGATTTGATTAGAAACTATGTATTTGTACAATATTAGTCCTAGACTGTAAGTACCTACTACTCGTATTCTATTACGTATAGCGCTACAATACTTTGTATAGTATTATTTATATAAAAAAATAAAATGCAAACAACGCCTATAAATGAATCGGATTTTCTAAATAATAAATTATAAAATACTCTCGTTTTATTACTCCTCAGGATTAGGATTTGACATTACAAAAACTTGCACTAGATCATTAAATAAAAACTTGCCACCCTTTTTAAGATCCGTTACTTTAATTCCAGTAATACTTATCAGCCCTTAAAAAATTACAAATATAAATTAGACAATTTAATTTACAATAAAACATAATCATATTTAATCAATTTTATACCTGTTTTCAAAGGAAAGATGACCAATTCCCTTGTCAGACAGTCTGAAGGCTCCAATACCCCCAAGTTTGTTTTTGTCAAGCCTATCCATGTAAAGTTTTCATTGCTTCGATCGTCCAATTCCAAAAGTATGTTCATTTGGTCGCTTTAAAAAAAGATTGGGAATTTAAAATTCATTATCCTACAGTCAAAATTTAAGTATAACTTACTTGGTGGTATTTGTAAGCTTGCAAATACATTTAAAAGGCTGGAAGAGGTGGAAATTATCATCAGAAGTGTCCACTTCAATCTGGATCCTTAGATCTTGCCAAATGGGACTCTGTCTTTGAAGCTGACTAGTTTGAAGTCGTCCTTTCTCACCCATAGTTGATCTCCATACAATATCCAGCTTCCCAATGTTATTAGCAGAGACGGCCGTTTTGGCCTGGGATTTTGGTTTAAGACGGTAGAGGAATTGCTGAGAGGATTCGACGTCGAGGAGTCGATTATTGAAATCCTTTGGATCCTTATCCTTGGAATTTCTCAAGGCCGTACCTGTTTAGGAGATGGAAGATAATTAAAATTAAATGAAACAATTTAATGGCAAGTTTACATGTAAAGTGCTGGGAAGGTTCCAGATCCACTTTCTCCATGAATATTGGGCCTCCAGTCAAGTTTTGAACTTGTGCCTCCAAAAATACTTCCTCTGTCTGTTAAAAAATGAACCCAGATTTAATCGGATTTTGATTTTTAAGAGATTTGGTGGATATACCTCGGAATTATACAGCTTTGTCTTTACATCTAGGGGTTTTTTGACTTGGAATTTGAAATATCTTTCTAAAAACACGGGTTCTGGAGATGTGTTTACGGAATAAGCGAGGTTACAGATGAGCATGTGCTTTCCCATCTCTTTAATCTCGTGGTTCATAACTATGTCCATCGTAGAATTAGGATCCATTTCAGGATGATTCTTCCGATCTGCGAGCACGAATTTTTGTGTATTTGTTTGCAATTCAATCTGAAAAAAACCATTAATTAATTATAAATATAGCCTTACAGGCATAGCTTAGAAGAGTAGAATATTTTGATAAATCATATTATAAAATAAATCAAGGATCAAGGAAAGGAACTACCTTTGCTGAAATGTTTGTAACTTTGATTTGACTTTCATTGTGGATGCAAATATAACTTGAAAATGTTTCACCTGTAATAATTAATTAATTAAAATAAGATTATGAAAGCCCTTTTAATTGTATAAAGCATAAATATTCCATCTTTAATAAGAGGTTTCAAGTGAAGAGTTTTTGACTTACCCAAATACATATTTCTGCAATTTCAAATCGGATAAAAATTAGTAAATAATTTAGACTCATCTTCAGTTTTTCAATATTAAATATGATATTTAATTACCCAAAACCTTGAGGAAGTCGAAGGAATTGCCCTAGGGAGAGGAATGGCAGGTCAGATGTTGAGGTCACATCTTGAGCTAATTCTCGTCCCCACAACTCCCCAGGAATGTCCCTCGAGTCGCATACTAGCGGCAGTGGTCCAATTAAAGATGGACGGAGGAGCCTCAACACTAGATTAAATAATCAACAATTAAATTAAAATTACATCCATGATCCAATTTCAAAACAAAAACAATTCTGAATCTGAATCCCAATTTCCCAAAAATCAAATATACAATATTATAATTTACCTTTGATTGTCAACAAATTCTTATTCTCTTTCGACTCCATTGCATTGAGTTGGGCAAGTTTTGAACTAACTAATTAGCACAAAATCTTTCAACTATTTTAAAAAATATGAAGTTTAAACTTGAGTCAGAATTTCAATTGACTTCAACTTTTTCAAAGTATTTTTGATTCCTATAAAGTTCTCATAAAATAGTTTCACAAACGCTTACGCACTCCTTTCTCCGAAACGTTCCACAAAATTTAATGTTCCATAAATTGCAGATTATTTATTTATGGACTTGATATATAATATAGTTTTAAAATAAAGTAATTAAGACACTTTTCCTAACTAACTTAACCGGGTCAAAAATTAAATATTTATTAAAATAAATATTAACAATTGAAAATTATTGTACATGTAAAGTTTTCAATAATAATAATTAATAAGTCAAAAGTGTGACCTATCCAAAAAAATTAAAAAGTCTAATAATATTAATCTGTAATACGAATTTAGTACTACGAGTGTCTACAATAATATTTATAATTATAAGTAGATTACTATTATAAATATCTATATTTTGTGTAACAAGAATAACTAGGTATGAGATAACAGATAACAATAATTGAATCAAACAAGTATGTAAGTACTACCTATCCTCTAAATTGCAAGTAATGTATAACGATATAATTTTTCAAATATGTATACAAAAATTGGGAACATTAAATAACAAGTACCATCAAACCCCACTTATCGTTAACTTTGTACAAAATATCAAAAATTATTAATTGCAAGTACAAGTTCATCATTTTCGATAATAAACAATAATAAATAAAAAATCAAAACTACAAATAAAATAAATGCTAGTGAAAAGTACTACTGATATTCCAGAATCCAAATCTTTATCCAATCTAAATAAAAATCAATTATAAAAAAAGCTTAAACTGAGAATATTTAACATTATATAAAATAAGCTACAGATAGGATTATAGTACCTACATATTAAATTACATGTAGATTTTGTATAAATATTAACAATTAAATCAGATATGATTTGTAATTCTATTTGAATAACTCTATCTTTTATATTTAAGGCAAAATGGTTTAAAATTGATTCCTCATTAAAAACTCTTCATTGCTCACCCCTTTTTTTCAATAAAGTAGATTAGAAAAGTCACCAGCCGAGGAAGAATCAGAGAGGTTATTATTTTGATTCGTCGTGGATTGATGGTGAGTTGAGATAGGGATTGAGGCGGACGCTGCCAACTGTTGGAGCTGAGCTGCATCTAAAACCATTGTTCCAAGTCTGTTGCCCAAATTCTAATTCAAATTATTTAATTAACATTATATTTGGAAAAAAATCATAGTGCTTTTCAATATTTTAGCTTAAAATACCCCTGATTGAACTCCTGCAGCAAGCTCTTCAATCTTGATCGTTCTTCCTCCAGGCTGCGTTTGAATCCCAATGATACCCTGTGCTTGAAGATCCTCCAATTTTACACCCAACCTTTGTAAATCGGACCGTGGTCATTGTTGTAGGTATTGCAACTTGGTTATCCTTCCCACCCTACATATTTAAATAAAATTGTAATTTTCGAACATTTCAAAAAATTCAAATTCTTGCCTGAAATTGACGGATTTGCACAATCCCTCCAGAATTTGCAATTTGCAAATCTGCCTGGATTTGTGCAAATGCAGCAGAATTATGGGATTGGGAATGAGGAATGATAAATTCTAGATCTTGGCTTGAATTGTGTTGATCTTGCTGCACCTGAAGGCTTCCAGAGCTTGAAGATTGAGGAACGGAAGACGTTGACGTATTGGATGCATTTGAAACCTGGTGATTTTGCTGCTGCTGAGAGGAATGGGAAGAGCTACCCTTTTTGGAGTACCCACTATTTTGTCCATCTCCTCCACTGGAGGAAGAACCTTTGCCCCCTTTGTGAGGTCGAGGTTTGTACGGGGATTTTGCTGAAGCATTAATTCCATGATGCCTTGATTTATGCTCTTTTAATTTATCCCGACGGGTCGAAGCATAATCACATTCTTCACATTTAAATGGACGTTCGTTGTAGTGGATCCTCTCGTGCCGTACCAAATGAGATTTTTCCAGAAAGCGACGTCCACAAATACT
Organism: Megalothorax incertus; assembly: GCA_036507255.1. Lineage (NCBI taxonomy): Eukaryota > Metazoa > Arthropoda > Collembola > Neelipleona > Neelidae > Megalothorax > Megalothorax incertus. The sequence continues at coordinate 14,809 of JAAZTK010001107.1, forward strand.
ATATTTTAATTAAGGAATAAACCTGAATTTGACTTATTAATTAGGTATTTAGTATTTACCTGCAAACGTGTGGTCGGACGCCTATATCATGAAAAATATCGTTTAATACTAGATAATTTGGGTTAAAATTGTTCAATAATGTACCCGCGTGAGAACGCATATGTGAATCCAATTGAGATTTCTTGGAGGTAGTATATTTGCATTGAGAATCCTGACATCGGTATTGCTCTATTTGCCCATACAAATATTTAGCATTAAGATTTGAATGAATTATTACACTTTAAAGTTTAAATCACTAACTTTTACCTTTGCCTTTCTTCCCAGTATTATGATGGGTTTTCTTGTGATTACTGGAATTAAAACGAGACATTAAAATGGATATATTACATAGATACATAGATAATTGAGAATTATACATGTACATGTAATAGTACTACGATACTTACGTAAAATGATTGAGATACTTTGTGGAAAAGGGACAGAGTGCACACGTATAGGTTTTGTCTGTATTATGACCAAGGGCGTGTTGATCCAAAGAGTTTTTAGAGGCAAAGGCACGTCCACAATTGTTACCTAAATTTT
>JAAZTK010001108.1:0-15379 GCA_036507255.1 Megalothorax incertus
TATATTAGCTTTGAAATAAAAATACTGGCTTCCTGGCCACGATATTATGACATTTAATCGAGATTGATTGAACTGATCCTTATACTGATTACAATATTAAATACAGATATGCATCGAAATCCTAAGCTAAACTAAATTCCTATTGATATTCTTCGAAAGAATACTGATATATTAATAAAAAAAATTATTTTTAATTCAATTTCACAATCAATTTACAAATATTTGTAATACTCGTAGTTATACTCTTTATGAAATAAAAAAATTTACATTAAAATTGGGAGTTTTTAAAAATGGTCTTCGGGTATTGGCAAAGGTTAGGAAGTTCATATATCTTCAGGATCATCTGCAAAAAATTTAAAAATGGGAATTATGGTCCAATTTCTTTGAAAATATGCATGTATTCGTCATAATTTATGAATTATGAGTTATACCAGTTAATTTATGACTCATAAATCATAATATAATATTAAAATCTAATACCTGTATTTACAGGATAAAGCGGATTTTCACGTGTTCCACAGCAAGCGGGTGTACTAATCCCTCCTGAGCAATGGTACAGGGACAAGATGAGTAGGAGGAGGAGGAAAATGGCAGAACCATAGGTCAAAACAAGGTCAACAAATCCAAGACCCCTTGGGGCTTTCCAGGGTGGCAGGGTTGTGGTATCATTTCCATTCGTTCCAGTAGAGGACGCGGTCGCAGATGTCCAAAGGGCGGTTAGGATGCTGGTAATTGTCGAAGGAGTGGAAAAGGTTGGAATTTCAGTACCGTTTGTGATGAGATCCGGAGGAGTGGTGGCATTTGATGATGGCGTTGAAGATGTTATATTGGTGAAGCCATCTGTAGAATTGTCAAAAATATGCATAATCAAATTGGGGGGTTTTTGCACAAAGGATTTAGAATTATTTTTTGCAATGTTTTTTTAGGCTCGAAAACAATGCCAATTCTGAACAAAATTCCCAAGTTACGAGAAGTTACTTTTGGCGTCATTTTTTGCTGAATTTGCGGATTAAAAATAGCAATTTTGAATTGAACCGGAGGGCGTTGTCATCCTTGAGGTCATTGGAAATGTACAGCTCACATTTGTACCTCGTCGCCATTTTTGGGTTTCTCGTTGGAACATCGCAAGGTATTATGCGCTAATTAATGATAGTATTTTGATTTGGAAATGACAATTCTTCCAGGTCTGGAATGCTACAATTGCGACACGCATCCTGATAGTGGGGCTAAATCTTATCCAGATTGCAACAAAGAGTTGGGGAAACTCCAGGATACGATTTTTAAGGGCGGGGCTAAAGGTATGAAGATGATCTGCTTAAAAGTTAAAATGCCTATTTAAAATGATGCAAATTTACTTATTAATTTAGCGAGCATTTGTGGCAAGATGGATTTAACTTTCCAGGATGGGCCGAATAAAGGGGAACAACGGATTCAACGGGGAGGATCGGATATAAGAAATGTCCTCATCAAAGAGGGATGTCACCCTTTTGAGAAGGGGAATATGAAAGGCATAGGATGTGGATGTACAACGAACAAATGCAACTCGGGTCAGAAGCCATTTCCGGTCTGGAGAATGACATTCCTAATTAAAATCATTCTATATTGTATCATTTAAATCTTTTTGGATCAAAATTAGAATTGTCTTCGAAGCCAATTTTCATATGTGAGATCACAATGAAAACTATCAAAACATACAAAACTTATAAACTTATTTTATAAACTTACAATACATGTTCAAAACAAATGGAATAAGTTCAAATCTTTTGAATTTGGGTTTATTATAGATATTTTGTCGAATAGCTTTTGTCAAGAGCTTTACGATGAGCCCTTTCATGAACAAGCTAATTAATTATAAATTATCATCAATTGATTAGAGTTTGATAGCTCTTCAAAATGAGAGAACTATACATATTTCTTGTAAATCAATATAAATTCTATCCGTTCGATGCGATAAATAATATAAATTATTAATTATAGGTAAATTACACGATTGATTACATTATAATATTAATTTATCAAATTCAGACTTCCAATCATAATTTTTAGAGCACTCAAATTATTCTAAAACTCAGGCTCAGATAAATTAGTACATACATATTTGAAAATTTATTTTAATTGCTCTTTGATATTTCTTTTTTCAGTTTCAACCTTAAAATGTCAGAAATAAATTTGGAATGCCCCGTATGTTTCGACCTTTACAAACCACCGATTTTTATTTGTGTCAACGGTCATTCGATATGCTCTTGTTCAGCTGACCTTGTACAGTGCCCACTTTGTAGAGATGATATATTAAATGTAAGAAACCACATATTAGAGGATGTGGTGAATGACATGGAGCAGGTCAAGAAAAATACGCACATTTGCACATCTGTAAATTGCCAAAGATCATTCCTCTCAAAGGCGTCATTCGAAAGACACAAATCTTTCTGTGGATATCGGTTTACTATATAATATTAATAGAATTAAATATTGCATATTAATAGAATTTTCTGATAATTTATTCCATACATTAAATTATTTTATTAGGGAATATAAAAGAAATGAATTTACATTTGGAGAGCCTTTGGGATCTGGTGCATTTGGTATTGTCATGAAAGGTTTGATCATTTATTTTGATTATATAAATCAATATATTACTATAAAAGGCTGTGATTTTAGGAATTATCATTGCTGATAATTGCAAAATTGCGATTAAAAAATTCAATGACATGCCCCTGAGAGAGACGAATATAGAAAAAGAAGTGAAGAACCTGTCCAAATTAAGTCACCCGAATATTGTCCATTTGAAAGGAATTGTTAAAGATTACAATTTGGATGGAGGTTTGCTTCCGCAAAAATATAAATTATAAATTAATAATATGTAATTTTTTAAAGTTCTAACTTCCAAAACTCTACTTATTTTTAATTATTATGAATATGGAAGCTTGGAGAAGTTCATTGAAATTAAACGGCAATCAGTAATTTTTAAAAAAGTTTTTATATAATATATAAAAATTTTCTTATATCATTATATCAATATATTATATATTGTGAATATTTATTAAGGGATTATTACTTTACATTTCCTGTGATATTGCCTCTGGAATGGAGTATCTTCATAGCATGGATATTTTGCATCGCGATTTGGCAGCCAGAAATATTCTGCTTGATGGCCAACTGAAAGCTAAAATATCCGATTTCGGATTAAGTCATCATGTTGAAAGGAAAAATTATTACAGCGTAATTAACAAAACAAATGATATTTATCATTTTTTAAATTTTTTAATATTTTTCAAGGTGGGGTCTCAATCTACGGTTCCAATTCGTTGGTACCCAAAAGAAAGCCTTCCAACCCAAGGGCAAAAAGGAAGATTCTCAAAATCTTCGGATGTTTGGTCTTTTGGGTGCACCCTCTGGGAGATTTGGACCCAATCTGTTCCTTTCCAAAATTTGGATAGTGTAAGTTTTTAGGGAATAGAATTTTCATTCAAAAAGTTTTTATATTTTTCTATTGCAATATAGGATATTACATTGGCAATACTAGAAGAAATGACTCCAATATCTGGCATCATTAATTCAGAAATTCCTCAATCAATTTGGGAAATCCTTTTTGATATTCAAAATTGACCCGAACCAAAGACCAAATTTCACTTATTTAAATGAGAAGCTTTCAGAATTGAAGATTGGAGTGACTCTTCAATTATCATTAGCAGAGGGGGATGTCGAAAATCGGGAATTTTTTGAACTAGGCCCGCTACTGGAATCGTTAATTAGAGTTGATGAGGATATAATTACATTTCTCAGAGGAATCATTGAAAAAATAGCCCATCATAACAATCATGAGATTGAAACGGTAAATTATTACTCATATATCAATTAATAAAAAAAATCATTTATTCTAATATGTTAAATTTATAGGTCGCCTCTTTGAATGTTTGGAACATAGCTTTACTAGCTGGAGGGCTTATTCCTACAATTCTCTCAGGTGGGATTATGTTCCCCCTTTTAATTCCAGGGATGTTAACAGGAGTGGTTACTGTTGCAATAAAATCAGGTGTAGACGTTACCCATCCAAGTATTCAGAGAACTGCTGCTTCAAAGTAATTATATATTTTTAGTACATGCAATTTTTAATACACATTTTTAGAAACTTTTGTGTGCATTTTAATCCGCGCATCACATTAAAAATCGTCTCAAGTGGGCTAAATTGAAAGTGCATGCGATTTACATAATGTATTTCTGAGCTTATATGAAAATCGCGGTTTTTAAATAAATAAGAAGGCTAGAGATATTGTATATTTATATATTATACTCCAGTTAACTAGTATGAAATGAATTATAATTGATATTTACACTTGTGGTGTTAATTAAAATTAAAAATTATTATCTTTTTAGATTGGATGGGAATAATAATTTGATAATCAGGAGGAACCGTATCTTGAGTGGATTTGAAATGGAAGCAGCAGAGAGCGGGATTGATTTTGTACCGTTGGATCTTGCATTTTTTTATAGTAATTGGAAGCATGCTCCGTCCCTTATCACAAATATCGAGAATATGATTTCCGATTTGACTCGAGAGGTTTTCAAATCTTCAGATGCACTTAAAAAAATTCCCCAAATTTGTTAAATAAAATTGTCAAATAACGGTTTTTTTATGATGTATCTACTATTTATTTAAAAAAAAAATAATACATATTTCCTAATATACTATGTACTATTGTACAAATAAATAAGGCATTTATTTTATATAAAATGTATGTATATAGGTACAATGTTTCAGTTTATTATACATATTGTACATATGAAGTACGATAGTCTCCAGAATATATGTTTCAATTTTATGAATTTATCCCAATATACTACATACCCTGGCCATAAAAATGTTTCTAATTTTGGATTTAAAATTACAATTACATACCTCAAAATGATCTTCCATTGATTTACTGCTATCTATCGCAGAGAATTGGAACCCATTCCGGGTTAAATCCACAAATCGGGTGACAATTGGCGGTCATTTGATAGCCGGAATATAAATTTTCCCGATTAGTGGAAATAATTAAAGGAAATAATTTAGATTAATTTTTAGAATTTACTTAAGAGTCTATTAATGTTCTACTGATCATGGTAGTACTAGTGTTAAATGCAGAATTTATTGTACTCATATGATGGTAGTCCAAAATCCAAAGATTTTGATCAATATTGAGTAAAATGTGATGGGATATAGGGGATTTTTAAAAGAGATTTAGCATATTTAAATGCCAATTTTATTTTTATTAGAAAAAATTGAGGAAATTTTTATAAGGATAGATCCAATGTTTTTTTTTGAAAGGAAAAATCAATTTGATATTTTAATTGATTCACCCCTGCCCATTTGATAAAAATATTGAGTATAAGGAATTATCAGGATATCATAAATAGGGTTGTAAATCCTTTAAAATTTCATTAAATTTTATACATATCATAAATTGTAGGTACATATTAAAATCTAAGCTAGTAGGGTACTCGTTATTGACGTGAATTAAAAATAATGTTGACTTATAGCAAAGGAATTTATTAATGTAAATTAATGTGCAGCATAATACACTATCAAGGTTCAAGATCAACGTACGATAGGATCATGAGTTCATTAAAATATTTTAGATTTGGGTGCTTATTAATTTATATTTTATCTTAAATAAATAAAAGTTTGATAACATATAGGAGTCAATATAATATGTGAACTTTAAGAATATTTCTTGGAAATCATGAGCCAACTCTAGATATGTTAGCTTAATTTTTATCAAACGCCCGTGTAATCACATAAATTTTCTAAGCACTTAGATTATTATAAAACCTACTGATAATTCAAATCCTATCAATTCTAATTACTTATCTTATGAATTATAAATTCTCGGAAATTGGACGCATTATATTGAATTTGTTCAATCAATACAAGTAATACAAATACAAGCATATTAATCTTGCATTTCCAATACGTATAATATTCAGGGCAAGTGATATTTCATCAGTCCACATACATTTTAGTTACACTATTCATATTACAAGTACAATACATATTAGTAAAAATTGGTTCCCACTATATATTTTAGATTACATATTATCCAGGTGTAGGAATTCAGACTCAAATCTTAAAGATTCAAACCCTCCAATGCCCCTGGCTAACAAATATACCATATAGCTCCTTCAGCTTCCAATTTCTAGCGCTATATCTACTGATATACCATGCGTACAGATATTGCGTATGACCTTAAGTAAACTTGGCTATGTAAAAGATTTCCTCTGCGAAATCTCGCCCAACAAGCTCAAACTCTCCAGAACGAGATAACCCTTTCCTTTATACACATCTCTTCCCAAGAACTAGATTAGCATTCAATTCGTACATTTCTTGGTTGTCACAATTTTAAATTCATTCGATTTCAATGTATCAATTTCTACAATAATTCTTGGCAAATAAATAATGTGTGAAAAGTTTAAATTTTTAGTATCAGGGTCTTTTTCAAAGGTAAAATGTCCGAACTAAATTTGGAATGTCCGGTCTGTTTTGACGTTTACAGGCCACCGATTTTTATTTGTGATAACGGCCATTCAATTTGCAATGTTCAGCTCAGCTAATCGAATGCCCCCTTTGTAGAGGTGCAATTTCAAATATAAGAAATTACACATTAGAGGGTATGGTCAATGACATGGAGGAGGTCCAGAAAAATATGCACACTTGCGCCTCGACTAATTGCAAAAGATCATTCCTCTCAAAGGCGTCCCTTGAAAGACACAAACCATTCTGCGGATTTCGGTGAGAATTATTAGAAAGTTCAAAAAAATTAAATCATTATAAAAAATAATTATTATAGGGAATATAAGATAAATGAAATAAGATTTGGAAAAATTTTGGGAGGGGGTGCTTTTGGATATGTTCAAGAAGGTTTGAAATTTTGTTCATAATTTCATTAATATTTAATTTTAACATACAAATTGCTGAAATTTCAGGATTTATTGGTGATAATTTCAAAATTGCAATCAAAAGTTTCAAAAATTTGCCCAAGAGGGAGACAAACATTGAGAAAGAATTGGAAATCCTTTCCAAATTAAGCCATCCTAATATTATTAACTTTCGAGGCATAGTTAAAGATTTTAATTTGGATGGAGGTAGGTTTATTGAATTGGAGTGCATAATTACAAACTAATTTTTTATCGATATAAATATTTTTTTAGTCCTGACTTCAGCATCTCTTTTAATTTTTGATTTTTATGAATATGGAAGCTTGGAGAACTTTATTGATATTAAACGGCAATCGGTAATCTATAATATTTGGCCTATAGGCAATAATTTGATGATATTATATTTATGAATAGGGTTTATTACTTTATATTTCCTGTGATATTGCTTCTGGAATGGAGTATCTTCACAGCAAGGACATTTTGCATCGAGATTTAGCAACCAGGAATATTCTGCTTGATGGCCAATTGAAGGCTAAAATAGCGGATTTTGGATTAAGTCATCATGTTGAAAGGAAAAATTACTACAGTGTAATTCACATTAAAATACATTAGATATAATATCATCATATTCATATTACATAAGCTATGTACCGATATCATATTTTAAATAAGTAATTATACTTATTTTTCAAGGTGGGGTCTCAATCTACGGTTCCAATTCGTTGGTACCCAAAAGAAAGCCTTCCGACCCAAGGGCAAAAGGGAAGATTCTCAAAATCTTCGGATATATGGTCTTTTGGGTGCACCCTTTTGGAAATTTGGAGCCAATCTGTTCCTTTCCATCATTTGGAATTCGATAGTGTAAGTTCATTAAAGATTTGATATATATCGAGAAATTAATTTCTTTTCATATAAAATTTAGGATGTTAAATTGGCAATATTAGAAGAAATGACACCAATCTCTGGCGTCATTAATTCGGGAATTCCTCAATCTATTTGGGAAATTCTTTTTGATATTTTCAAAATCGATCCGCAAGAAAGGCCAAATTTTTCAGCTCTAAAGGAGAAGCTTTCAGGATTGAAGATGGAGTTGATTCCTGAATTGTCACAATCTGAGGATGACAGCGCCGAAATTCGGGAATCTTTTGAATTGGCTCCACTTTTGGAGATGTTGATTCGAGTAGATGAGGACATCATTGTATTCCTCTCCGGGATCATTGATGATGTTTTGGGTCATAATTTAAGATGCAATGTTGCAAAGACGACGGTAACACCTCGTATATTATCAGATCTATCTATTATAAATTTGTACAATTACAGAATTTTATTATTATTTAATATTATTTAATTTAATTTAAAGGGAACTTCTCTGAATGCTATTGGTTGTAGCTTAATTGCAGCGGGGACAATTGCTACAATCCTCACAGGGGGAGTTTTGCTCCCCGTTTTAATTGGGGGGATTGCCACAACTGCAGTCGGAGTTGCTACAAAAGCAGGAACTGACATTACAAATGCAGTAATTCAGAAGAATGCCGCTTCAGAGTAATTTTTTAAAAGACTAATTCAAAATTTGAAGTATATTTTTGAATATTTTTAGATTGGGTGTAAATAATAAATTGATAAAAAGACGGGAAAACATTTTGAAGGCATTCAAAGTGAGCTTGGCAATGATTGCCGAGGCGTCGAGGCTTCAGAAATTAGGAATGGCCCTAAGAGATGCTCAAAAATCAGTTTTGGAGTCTGATTTTATTGAGAGGGCTAGAAATGATCCGGATTTTTTGGATGGAAAGATTGGAGAGCTGGTGTCGGGTTTGGGAAGCACTCTAAGCGTAGCAGGATCTGTAACTTCCATGATCCTTCAAATTATATTCACCAATTCGGATGATATCGCAATTGCTATTTTTTCCACTTCATCGAGGGCAGCATGTACTACTTAAGCATTTTCAAAATAATTAAATTGAAATTAATATCTAAATTATTTTAAAAAATTCAAATAAATTATAAAATTGTAGTGGGTGCAGCTATTGGAATGGGAGCAGCTGCGGGGATCGGGATTGCCTTCGTAGCATTGGACATTGCCTTTTTGGTGAAAGATTGGACACATGTTCCTGCTCTTGTCACAAACATCGAGAATATGAAAATTAATTTGGCTCAAGAGATTATCAAATTCTCAAAAGCACTCAAAGAAATTCCGCAAATTAAATGAATATTTGGCATACTACCTACCTCTAATAATTAACAAAATTTATCGGGAAAGGCGTATTATTTAATATCGTATTATACTATAAATATGTATGTAGATACAAATTTTTAAAATATCCATATAAGAGTATAATGAAATTACATGTCATATTTAATTTTTTTTAAATTCCTGAATAAACTTTTTCAAATCTTTAAATATTAATGCAATATATCTTCAATATTACTTCAAACACCTGTTTTGTTTCAATTATACTGTATAAAATACGATATTAATATCGTATGCGTTTTTGAAATTTATACATATGTACACGTGTATCATATATGCAATCTAAGTATAAAATTTTATAGGAAATCTCAACTGAAATCTACCCTTCTTTTGACATCCAACTTCCCAAGTTCCATTGCATAAAAATTTACAAATCTGTTATATTTAGATTAAAAAATGCTCAATCCAAATTTCCTCTCACGAGCCGAAGGAATGATCCTCATTTCGCAATCGGGTTTTTCAAAGGATAATTATCCAAGATCAAAATACTAATAAAACTCAAATGGCCTGTTCAAGCATAGCATGTCCCATAATAGCCACACATCAAACATAAATCATCCTAGACATATTATTGTAATCTAGGGTGCAAGTTCAGTAGGTATGTATGTTATGTAAAATACGATATTTATTAGGAACTCATGATAAATATAATAGAATAACTTGAGAAATCCTTATGCTACTTATATATACTATATGATATTAATCCCAGATTCCAAATCTTATCTTAGAATAATCCTCTTACGAATATTTAAGAATCTGCCAAGCTAAATTATTCATTCTTTCTCAATTGCTCTTTGATAAATCAAGTTAAAATATTTTGATTTGATATGAACAATAATATCTAGGTAGATAATTTAAATAGCGATTTCTCTTAAATATTTAAATGTCAGAAATAAATTTGGAATGTCCCGTCTGTTTTGACATTTACAGACCACCGATTTTTTTGTGTGATCAAGGCCATTCAATTTGCTCTTGTTCAGAGATAATTGAATGCCCACTTTGTAGAGGTGCAATATCAAATACGAGAAATTACAAGTTGGAGGAAATTGTGAGTGACAGGGAGCAGGTTCAAAAAATCAAAAATACGCATGTTTGCACTTCTGAAAATTGCAAAAGATCATTCCTTTCAAAAGCGTCCCTTGAAAATCACAAAAAATTCTGCGGATTTCGGTACATTGATTGAAATTTGAGAATAAATGTCAAAAAATTAATTCCATATATTATAGGGAATATCAGAGAAATGAAATAAAATTTGAAGAAATTTTGGGAGGAGGTGCATTTGGATATATCCAGAAAGGTTTCAAAATTTTGATTCTGATAGAAAAAATATTTTTAATATACAAATTGCTGTGAATTCAGGAACAATTATTGCTGATAATTGTAGAATTGCAATCAAAAAATTCAAAAATTTGCCACAAAGGGACGCAAACTTTGAGAAAGAATTGGAAATCCTTTCCAAATTAGATCATCCAGATATTGTACATTTAAAAGGCATTGTTAAAGAATACAATTTGGATGGATGTTAGTTTTTTTAATTTAAAATTATTAAAAATTAGATTTAATATTTACTATTATTTAGTTTTGACAGCATCATCTCTCTTGGTTTTTGATTTTTACAAATATGGAAGCTTGGACAAGTTCATCGAAGTTAAACAGCCATCGGTATATTTTTTGGAGTTATAAAATATTGATTAATAGGGTATTGATATTCTCTAAAATTTATTCAGTGCTTATTGCTTCTTATTTCCTGTGATATTGCTTCAGGAATGGAGTATCTTCACAGCCAAAATATTTTGCATCGTGATTTGGCAGCCAGGAATATCCTGCTTGATGACCAACTGAAAGCTAAAATAGCGGATTTTGGATTAAGTCATCATGTTGAAGAGAAGAATTACTACAGCGTAAATTAAATAAAGAAAGATTGTCGATGAAAGGGTTACGTAGTGGACGGGATATAATGTTCGAGAATAATTAATTTGGTTGGTCGATGAAAGGGGTGGCGTGGCCGGAACCTTGAAAATTAAAAAAAAATTGTTGATGAAATAAATTAATAACTTTGAAGGAGTGTAAAATACGTTATATCTATTAATATTTAAATGATTTATTTTCAAGGTGGGAACTCAATCTACGGTTCCAATTCGCTGGTACGCCAAAGAAAGTCTTCCAACCCAAGCTGGAAAGGGAAGATTCTCAAAATCTTCGGATGTTTGGTCATTTGGTTGCACCCTCTGGGAGATTTGGAGTCAATCGGTTCCTTTCAATCATTTGGAATTCGAAAATGTAAGTTCGAAAGATTTGATATATCTCAAGAATTTAATTTCTTTTCATATATTGTATAATTTAGGATGTTAAAATGGCAATACTAGAAGAAATGACACCAATCTCTGGCGTAAATTCGAGGATTCCTCAAAGTATATGGGAAATCCTTTTTGATATATTCAAAATTGATCCGAATGAAAGACCCAGTTTTTCTGCTCTAAAAGAAAAGTTGTCAGAAATGAAGATGGAGTTAAATCGTGAATTGCTACTAGTTGATGATATCTACGAAGTTCGGGAATCTTTTGAGCTTGCCCCACTTTTGGAGATGTTGATTCGAGTTGATGAAGAAATAATTGTATTTCTCTCTGGAATCATTGAGGATATATTGGACCATAATTTAAAATGCAATATTGCAAAGACAACGGTAATTTCAATTCTACGAATAATTTTAATTTATTTTAATTTAACGCATTTAATTTAAAGGGAACTTCTTTGAATGCTCTTGGTTGTACTTTAATTGCAGCCGGATCAATTGCTACAATTTTTACAGGGGGTCTTTTGCTTCCCTTATTAGTCCCATCTCTAGTAATTGGAGGGATTGCCACAAGTGTAGCCGGAGTGGCTACGAAAGCAGGGACTGACATCACCAATTCAATAATTCAAAAGAATGCCGCTTCAGAGTAATTTTTTAAAAGACCAATTCAAAATTTGAAAAATATGTATACCTTCCTTCGTTATTACTACGTCGGTACAAAAAAATTTCTTGAATATTTTTAGATTGGGTGCAAATAATAAATTGTTAAAATGACGTGAAAACATTTTGAAGGCATTCAAATTGAGCTTGGCAATGATTGCCGAAACATCAAGACTTCAAAAATCAGGAATGGCTTTAAAAGATGCTAAAAAAACAGTTTTGGAGTCTGATTTCATTGAAAAGGCTAGAAATGATCCAGATTTTTTGGATAAAAAAATTGGCGAATTGGTTTCTAATTTGGGAAGCACCCTAAGCGTGGCAGGATCGATAAGCTCAATGGTCCTTAAAATTATATTCAAAAATTCGGAAGATGTCGCAATGTCTGTTTTATGTACTACCTCGAGAGCTGCATGTACTACTATTTAAATATTTTCTAATTTATTAAATAGATTTTTTAAAATTATAAAAATATTTTTTTTCAAATTTGTATTATCATATTATAGTAGGTGCATCTATTGGAATGGCAGCTGGAATTGCCTTCGTGGCGTTGGACATTGCATTTTTGGTGAAAGATTGGACACATGTTCCTGCTCTTGTCACAAATATCGAGAATATGAAATCGAATTTGGCTCAAGAAGTTATCAAATTCTCAAAAGCGCTTAAAGAAATCCCGCAAATTAAATGAATGGAATATTAAAATTCCATATGCGGATATAAAAAAAATTATATATGTGATATTTAATTTTTTGTGTGAATAAACATTTTGCTTTAATTCAATTTTGTCCTCAAAAGTTTTTCAAAAACAAGTATAACAATACTTAAAGGTATGCAAATTAAAAATAGGCTAAAGGGCGTGAATGCGTCATCCAAATTGATTGGGTGGAATGCGGATTTCAATTGATCAGAGTCGCATTCAGGTAGGGTTTCTTCATCGTAAAGTGCTTGGTATTTCCTCAATAGGCCTCTCTCCATCAGAATAATAATTCTAAAAAAATTCCAACTTATTTAAAATGCACATTAAATATTCATTTAAGTGTTTAGGGTACTTTTGATTCAATGGGTCTTTGTATTGGCTCCAAATAGGGGCCAGAATTCCATTTTTCCAAGCATTTTGGTCAACAGGGACCGAGGACAAAAGGTTACAATATTCCAAAAGGGTGTGACCTTCTTCAAGAATGACTTCAAAATAGTCGTGCAAGTAATAAAGGACAGCAAATGGTCCTTCCATTGTTTTGGAGAGGATTTCTTTATTTTGAATCAGGATTGGGTCTTGATCCAAGTTCAAATGATAAATCATGCCCTGGCCATATCAATAAAAATGTTTCTAATTTTGGATTTAAAATAGCTACTATGTATTGTATATACCTCGAGATAATCTTCCATTGATATACTGCTCCCTATTGCAGAGAATTGGAACCCATTCCGGATCAAATCCACAAATCCAGTGACAATTGGCGGATCATTTGAGAGCCGGAATATAAATATTCCGGAATAGTGAAATATACAAATCATAGCCATCAAAAGAGAGCACGTGAATATCATTTGGACGATGCCAAATCTTGATTTCAAATGGGCACCTAATCGGAATTAAATTTAATTGTAAAATGCTAAATTCATATTGCCAATCTGGTAATTTAGAAACCACCTTGCGAAGATAGCGCGCCGAGAACTTCAATCATCGCATTGTGAAATGCTTGAAAAAATGGCGTATCATCTTCATTTTGGCAAAATCTTCTTACGAAGTATATCGTCCATGTTATTCCAAAAAGTAGAACCAGAAGGCTGATCCAAACATGACGTGAGAATGGATCAAAATAAAGGGTTTTGAGGCGAAGTGAAGCTGGTTGATGGAAAAACGCCCATATCCTATTCCAAATTTTAATAATTTCATTGACCAATGCTGTGAAATTAATTGAATACCGTTTTTGCATTGTAGGATGCAAAAGTGTAAATTCTCCAGCAAGTTCACTTTTTAATATTTGATGATGAACGGCCATTTCCACTCGCCTTTCCCTCAATTCGTAGGAATTGATCCATTCATTTGTTGTCAAATTTTTGAAAACCCGAGAAGACCATTCTGCCAAATAACTATAATTGAAATAAATATAAATATTTATCTAATAAATTCAGATATTTAAAATATTGATAAAAATGCCTGAATTTCATCATAAATGCCAAATCCTCAACAATTCTATAGCTTAAACCGCCCTCTAGCGTGTAATATCCATTATGGCTGTATTTTAAATCGGATATTGGATCCGGCGTATCCTTAAAGGAGCCCTAGATTTATTATACAATAGTATTCCGTAATTCAAATTTTTAAAATTCCATAAAAAAATATAGAATTTTAGGATTAGGATAAGTTATTAATAATTAAATATTTACAGAAGCTGCTATCAGTATCTGCGCTTTTTTAACTCGATTCCTCGCGGGCAGAGATTCAGCAAAGATGTAGTCATCAAATCCGGATTGGTCATCTTGATAGGTGAGAAATGGATCCAGAATTGGCATCTGAAGAACCATTGAAGAATATTTGTGGGTCGAGAATGCTTCAAGAATCATATTATTTCCTTCAGGGGTTGTCACTTTGAAATATAATTTTGAATCGTAATTCAAATAATTAAGATAACCCCAGGTAAACTTAATAATTTCTCGCTTAATTTCTTCCAGATCATTTGGGAATTGAATTTGAGTTGCAAAAGACAAGTCAAATATCAGGATGTTATTCTTTGGGCCATAATGGAAAATAAGTCCCAAATTCTGATTGAAAAACTCAAGGATTTGATCAATATTTTGGATAAAAATCCACTGGATCTCTACGCTCTCTTTTAGGATTAATTTATAGGAGAATTTCTGTGTTCTGATTCCATCAAAATAAATTAGAGAAATTTGCGTATTTTGGCATTGGGGATTAATATCTTCAAGAGGTTTCAAAGAACTATTGTATCGGCTCAGCCAGAGATTGACGCTTATTGGATGGCCAAAAGCTAGGTTGAGGTCAGATGAGCAGATCCAGGCTAAGAAGGGATCTTTGAATCCTAGCGAAGGAGATATGGGAAATAAAAATATTCCAATAAATCCTAAATATAACATTGTTAACTCGAAATTATGCAACCGACAAAAATATTGAGAATTAAATAATGGTTTTAAAGTTTTTAGTATATTTGCAAAATTGCCAATTTTCAAAAGGTATTTAAGTCGTAAAATTCTTTAGAATTGAAAGATAAGTCGACATTAAGATGATTTTTTTTGGTAAAATAATA
>JAAZTK010001109.1:0-15375 GCA_036507255.1 Megalothorax incertus
AATAAAAATATTAAATACCCGCATAAACTTGTGAGTAAAAAATATTTGATTTTGTAGTAAAAATCTTCAAATCTAAATTCCAAAATTTTCAGGGTAATCAAGATGAATGCTGTTCTACAACGGTATGTACATTTTTAAAATGATAATTCATCTAAAATTCATTTTTATATGATTTAAAAATATATTAGATGATTGCCTTCCATTATGTTGATGTACGCAAAATGTACCTGCTAAATTTTCTGCTATATAAAATGCGACCTTACGGATTTACATACACGTTTTAATGGGATTTTTTTAAATAATTGGGTTTTTTTCTATACTGATATATTATAATATTAAAAACTCATATACCTACTAGAACTCGAATTATTTGTCCAAAACATGTTTCTAGACCTTCAAACTTTAGACCATCTTTGGAATAAAAAAATGTTTACATATTAATACTTTTACGATATAATATAATATCTTGTAGTACATATTACAATAATAAGTAGGTACGATATGTTGTATTTTATACAATATCGTACAAAACCGGTTTGTATTGTATTACAATCTTTGAATTTGTTTGAGGGAAATGAATGCCATGTGTAGATAAGCTCAAAATAGTAGTGTATCCGGCTTGTGTAGACAATTTTTGCGATAATGAATAATTTGTCCGACTGATAAAGAGATTAGGAATTGAATGGTGTATTCCATGTCATTATAATACTTAAGGTATAAAGAGTATTTATAATTATGACCAGCCACGTTTCACAATCACTATAAAAAAATACCAATTGACCAAGATTCTATTTGAAGAATAAGCATATATTGTTTTAAAATTAAATGTGTGTGCACAAATCTTAAAAAGTTAAGTGTTTACTTTGGTATATTTGTTTAACCATTCCATAGGAGACGCAATATTAGTTGGTTGTCAGATTTTAAAATATATAATAAAAATTTACTGCTCAAATCCAAGTTTTGAACGGTTCTAGTCCTAAGATTATTGAATGAATGATTGTACAAGTTGTTTTTAAAGCATTTTGAAAAATGCTTGTGATTTCCGTTTTATGGAACTTGTAAAAGTTGGATCTAATCGAGCTATAAATATTAATCCCAA
Source organism: Megalothorax incertus (assembly GCA_036507255.1). NCBI lineage: Eukaryota > Metazoa > Arthropoda > Collembola > Neelipleona > Neelidae > Megalothorax > Megalothorax incertus. The sequence goes on from JAAZTK010001109.1 coordinate 1,100, forward strand.
GTACTGAATGCAATGGGAACCTGGAAATGGACATTTTGAGAGACCAATGACAAGGTAAGACTAATTATTAATATAAATGATATACTAGTACATGATTTAAAATTGTAGAATTAGGATGAAGATCCGTATTCCGACCCGTGCCATCAGAAGGAGAAGTTTTCTCCTATTTCTTCTACTTTTCCTGGCCATCATTCTAGCCACACTCACCATACATTATCAATATGCGGAGGAGGAGGCATTTAATTGTACAATCATTGACTTTAAAAGTTTAAAAAATACAATAATTATAATATTTAAAAACCTCCTTGCAGATTTTCTAGAGATCGAAGCGAGGCGTGATGTAGGGCTTCTCGTTGACACCCCCTTTTGTAAAATACTCAATGTGAGTGCAACGGATCCCTCTATTATTGAAATGGTTCTTACCCTTCCTGAGATCGAATGCGACATTCAAAAAAGATCATGGACATATGTCGATAAAACGGATTTGGTTATGAACAAATCCAGCCATTGTGTCTTCAGGGTTCTCGTTCTCGTCAATCTCTTGCTGTTACAGTGCCATCACCCGGGTATCTGAGCCCCTTGAAAATTACACGGTCAACGCCGACAATACTGTCATGTTAGTAAGTTTTTTATTTATAGGAAAATTAAGACGAGGATTAAAACTTTTAAAAAATCCCAGGATGTCACCAGACTGTACCACAATTCATGGGACTCGAACACGAATGCGGAATGACAATATCCGAGTGGTTTGCACCTCAAAATATTGGCCATATCAATCAGCGATAGTGTACAGAGCATTCCATATATTTGCTCTCGCGGAACGTAGTGCGGAGACTCGGAAAAAGATGGAGTTTTGGTCGCAAAAAAACCCGCCAGATGTCGATGTCCCTCCAAATGTACTCCTCCTCGGGATTGACTCTCTCTCAAGGCTAAGTTTTACCCGAAATATGCCAAAAACGAGGGAAATTCTTGAAAGAATTGGAGGAATTGAATTTTTTGGGTACACAAAAGTTGGGGAGAATACATTTCCAAATCAAGTGGCGTTTATCAGCGGGTATTTAACAAGTACACTTAATATGAGTTTACATTTTCAGTTTAAGATTAAATTCAAAATATTCAAAAAGGTACTCTGAAGATGAAATGGTCACATTTTGCTATTTTAACCGGTGGAAACTACAAGATTATTGCCCATATATTTGGAAGAGATTTTCACAAGCAAATTACTTTACTGCACTGGTCGAAGATACACCTGAAGTTACCGGATTTAATTGTACGCATTTTTTTAAAAAAAATTGTCATCTTATATAAATTCTAATTCAATTTTTCTTAGATTTAAAGACTGGATTTGTGAAGCAGCCCGTAGACTACTACTACAGGCCTTATATTTTAGGCGTTTATAAATATGCTCCAGTTTTGGTAAGTTTACAAAAATTATTTTAGCAAGCGAGCTTTTAATTTTTGTGCCTACTTGATTAATTAATTAATTTTATATTAGTTTTACGAAACCCCTTGCGTTGGAACGGAGCAAAGTGAACGCAACTTTTTAAATTACATCAAAGGTTCAGAAATATGAATAAATCCTAAAAGATTTTATACCCTAAACTCTCAATTTAGTCGTTGACGATATCTAAAATATTAATTAAAATAACAGATCTCATGGTCATGTCAAATACGTCTGGAGTCCCTCTATTTCTCCACTCTTGGGAGACAAACCTCGCGCACACGGACATCAATGGAGCTCAACAAGGGGACGCAGAATTCTCTGAATTTTTTAGTCAAAACCTGACAAATACCATCCTTATATTCCTCTCAGACCACGGATATCGGTTTGGAAAAATCCGCAATACATTTGTAGGATGGCTTGAGGATAAATTGCCTACACTTTGGTTCGTTTTATCCCCCGACCTTCGGCTCAAGTACCCCCAATGGGAGAGGAATCTTAAAATTAATTCAAAGCGTCTCACATCCGCATTTGATCTCTACCAAACAATGTCATACCTCCTTGACACTACCACACCCACAGTAGCGGAGGAGGCGACCTCTCCTGATGGAAAATCCCTCCCTAGAACCAAAGGGGTCTCCTTACTATCCAAGTTAGTCCCTGAGGATCGGAAATGCGATGATGCTGGTGTTCCTGACGGCTACTGCGCTTGTGTAATCCCAGTACAACTACCTTTAGATGACGCTAGGGTAGCTTCCGCTGCCTCTGCGGCCATTGACTTTATTAATGATTTTCTACCATCAAATCTATGTGCGGAATTGAACTTGAAATCAATAAATTCCGGTGCTGTTTTGGACAAAGGGGAGGACTTATTTAGTTATATTGTCAGCTTTTGGGCTGGACCAGGTTTGATTTTCGTTTGACCTTCCTATTTGTAATAATAAAAAATGAAATTTGATTTTAAAGGCTCGTTTCTGTTTGAGGCAAACGTGGAATACAATGCTGAAAAGGGGACCTATAGGGTGACAACGCAAATATTACGAATGAATCGGGTCAATACGGATATTACTTGTGTTGCGGATAATTCCCTTTATGAACTATATTGTTTGTGCCTTTGACTTTTTTTTGTTTTTGTATATTATATCAAAATACTCCAAATAAATGACAAATTAATTAAATTATAAAATAATTTATATTTTTCATACACTACTGAATGTAGATTTAATAATAATCGCTTTGAATCATAATAATTTAATTTATTAACAATGTTAAAATAACAGCTTATAATGTATTACAATTATAAATATGTAGTTTAACTTTTACAAGTATTTGTATATAGATACCTATTTCAATATCCATTAGATTGCGAATGTTCATCGGTAGAGGAGGATGACATTAGCCTACCGCTGATAATCCTTGAAGAATCAGGTATAAACCGTTGTAGTACCGTTGTAAGCATAAATAGGGAGTTGTCGAGCCCATCAGGGAAGTTTTGGGACAACCAAATCCTCCTGTATTCCTCAATTAGGTTCAGCATTCTTTGCAAAATTAAAAAAATGCGTATGATTATTTACTGTAATGATAATTAAATTATTTATAAAATTATAAATTAATTAATTATAAACTTTAAATCCAACCTACTTGTTAGCAATATCCGTTCGTATTGTTGGGGGCAGGTTAGCAATTCCCAGGTTGACCACACTCAGCCCCATATTGGAGCGTGGATTCAAGCCTGCTGCGAGTAAACTCCGTCCAATTCGGCATGCGAGGAGCATAAGTTCAATAGTAAGGCTCAATTCCCCATGTATTCCATTCGCATTTCGCGGGAGCTTACATCCCCCAAAAAGGCCATTTTGACATTTCTTAAGGGAGCGTATACAACGGATAAACGCCTCAACGCTTAGATGCTCAAGGGGTACTGTGTCAGGGTTAGTAAGGAGCCGGTAAAGGGTTGTACCATCCGGTGGAGGAAGATCATGAATGTCATTTGAGGGTCTATTGAGTGCGGATCGGTGTAAATCACCCTCAGAACACCCTAGCCGAAGGATTAACTCGCCGCTGATCCCACTCTCATCTACAATGAAGGCATTGGGTGACATTACAAGTCTTAGAATGATTATAAAGTTAAAAAACCTTGTAGAATGTATGTGCTCAAAAGAGAGGGTAGAGATGTTTGGAGATACTCCCAAGGAGTACCAGCATTCCAACCAAGACCCGCTCCAAGAAGGAAACCAGGCCATCCAAACCTATAAAATAAAAAGCAAACGTTGTAAGCAACAATATTACCATTTAAATCCTTTATTACTTACACAGCAGGCGTAAAATTGCAGCTCCCAGACCAATTCGCGACAATAAGACCCAGAGAACCATTAGCAGATGCGCTCAACGTACCTGTATAATTAAATAAAAATTCTTAACATTTAAAATGCATCCTGAATTAAATGTAGTTCATTCTTACCATTATAAATATTAGCGAGAGCTGCTTCTGGGCATCCAGATAGACTGCCTACAATTTGGTAATGAAGGATTACAATCAAAATTACAAATTACTGCAATTTTAGCTTTTTTCTGTCCTCCAACTTACTCCAGGATGAAGTTCCAGCAGTTACGATTGTGCTACATCCAGCCTGATTCAATTCGGTTAGCCCAGAACCGAAATTATAGTCGGCCTAACCAATTTCCGTATAAAAAAATATACATTATACATCAAGGGTCATATAATCGGTCATATAATCAAATAATTAGGTAATAATGGTTGTATGTGCAGTATTTTAACTATAATTGCAAGAGCTGAAGCAATTAGCCTACTCGGTATGCACGCGAATTAATTTATGTTCAAACCCCTATAGTATTTCAATATAATATGAAAGATTTCGATTGAAATACTTGTAGGGGAAACAATTTCCAAAAATTGCAAAAATTATAAATTAAATAGCTCACCTGGAATCCATAATTGAGGAGAATCACATTTGAGGGTACATTTTGAAAGATTGGTGCTGATGTTGAGTGGAGTGCTTTGAGAGCATTATAGCAGAGGAATATGGTGGTATTCTCCCTTGAGACGGGTAGGAGCTCCCAAATGGCGGGGAATCCATACCCATTGGACCCTGAATTCGGTTGGAATAAGAGTGTAGTGAGCTGTGGCCCGAGATGAATATAGCTGCAATATAATTGTCATTATAATATCACAAATTAATCGGAAAATTCAGGTAATTTTAATTTTTAAATGAAAAAACAGCGTTGACTTACTTGGAACTAGCAAAACAAGGCAGAATTTCTTGTAAAACGGGCCTAAATTGAATTTAAACATGTTTAAACATCGATTTGGGGCTTGATTTTGATATAATTGTACCTAATATAAAAGAAATATTCTTCTCTTGAGACTCCAGGTGGGATTTCAAGGGCTGGAACGAGGGAAATATGTGAATCAGCGCAATGACGATCGAGTGCTACAATTTCCCCTTTGGAAAGTGGTAGTGAGAATGAACTGATCCCACAACGGAGGTGCAGATGGAGGAAATTAATCTTGAGCTGTTGTATTTAACAATATTTACAATAGTACATAGTTGAGTATGAAAAGTAAATATAAGTAAATATACATACGAGTGAGAATTGCCGAATAAGCTCAAATAGATTGGTAATATTGGGTATTCTTTCTAGAGATAGATCCAGAAGGATCCCTCGATGCTTTAGACTCGGAGAATCGTTAATAATGAGAGGTGGGATGCTTTTGGATGAGGAGTAGAGACGGAATAGTTGTAGTAGAGTACATATTGCATTGTGAAGGCCAGGTAAATCTCCTCCAGTTATTCGTACCTGAATTATATAGTAAATAAACGTGAAAAAACAGTAAATGAAATTAGAGAAATAAACCTTTTCACTGGATATATGAAGTCGGTAAGCAGATGGAGAAAGCACTGAGGGATTGATTGAGCACTGGATCTGACTATTGAAACCATTACAAAGCCATTATGAATTTAAAATTAATTAAATAAACACCATGTTTTAAATAAAATTCAATTATATTAAAATATTGTACCTAGAATGTGCTACGGAACGCACTGCAGAGCTATCCGAATACACGGATTCCACTTGTTGTGCCTTGATATCGTAGCCCAGGGCCTCGAAACTCTCTTTGTGTCCGGAAAACACATCCAGAATCCTGATTTTTATTAATTTAGATTGAATATACATTCCCAAAACTTGGTTTTATGAACAAACCTGTGCACAGGCTCACTTCCCTGCATAATAGATAGGTATACAGTGGCAGTAGGCTTAAATTGGAGTCCTTCCAGTTGTTGAAGAGACCTTGGGATGGGCCAAAGGAGATTGAGATTGGTGTCGGTAACAATAGGTTGGATGGGACCCTTTAATTCAACTCCACGAATCGCAGACTCTAAATCCTACACAGAAATAGATACAATTTAGAGCTAATTTCATTAAATTTTATTAAATAAGTCTACCTTATTGAATCCATTGTACAAGTGAAAGGATGAATACTCTCCAGGGGTGGTAGGACCCTCGTCAATGGTAGAATGTGGGCTATGAAACGCGGAGTTGGACACAGAATGATTGTGATTGCAATTAAAGCTGGATTTCCTCGAACCAGCGCTCTCTCCAACCACCCCATTTAGCGAATCTACGCTCCCGCTACGACCAATGCTTCTTCTACCCTCTGAACTCGCGAATTGCGAGGCTAGGAATGCGCTTAGAATGGAAAAGATTTCAGGCTTAGTCGAGGCGAGATCCAGAGGGGATTTATCCATGTATTTCCTGTTGTATTGTATTACAAATCATAAATTAATTCAATTTGCATTTGTTTTATTAGTAAATCTAAAAATGATTAAATTCATACCCTTTTTCTGCTTTAATCAGCGGAGATGCACCAGATGAAAGCAGAATTTGAACAATACCTCCATCTCCGCGTGCTACAGCTTAAATCTAAAAATGATTAAATTCATACCCTTTTTCTGCTTTAATCAGCGGAGATGCACCAGATGAAAGCAGAATTTGAACAATACCTCCATCTCCGCGTGCTACAGCCTCATGTAGCGGCGTACAATTCTCCGCGTTTGTGGAATTCACAAACGAACCCTTTTCTGAATTGAACCAAATGCAATTAAATTATTAAATTAACTTATTAAATAGGTACAAATAAAATACTGTATTAAAAGAAACAAAAATATAATGAAAGAAATACTCAATTTTTTTCGAGTAAATTCAGGTAAAAATTACGCACCAATTAGATAGGATACAGCTGCAGTATTGCCAAATGAAGCTGCCCAATGGAGTATAGTATTCTTTTTGTCAGGGTCGTCCCAAGAGTTTGGATCAACCCCACAACTTATCAATTCCTCCATCCTCTCGATGCTTTATTTAAAATAAAACAATAGAATTAATTAGAATTAGAATGTAGCTTTGCGCAAATTATTGTTATATAGGAACTCGGACTTACTCGGAATTTGCAGTAGCTTGAAGGAGTTCCTCCACAAATACCTGCTGAATATCACTACTTCCGGCTAGGGCCAATTCAAATGGGTTCTCTCCACCAGAATTAACCCCAATAACATCAGCTTTCGCCATGAGAAGAGACCGGCACGCGTCCTTTTTCCCAACGGACACAGCGTAATGTAATAAAGACCCCTCTGGACCAGTGTATCCTCCAGCAGTGCCTTCTAGAATAGCTCTTTTAAGGTGAGCACCCCTTTCTCCGTAGCTAGTACACGACTCTAACACTCTATTAAGAACATCTGTACGACCATCCGAGATTGATGCTTTTAGTTGACTTATTTCTTCATCCATGGTCTTTATTGATTTATATTACAGATGCACAGTGGTTGGTTGCACAATGTTCCAATCTATTGAAAAATGAATAAATCACTTGTTCAAACAATACGAATAAATATCTACAATCGTTCCAAGTGCCGATAATGGGCCAATACAGATAATAATGACGGGGAATAATGTATAATATATGCATATTGATGGCCATGATATAGAATTATATTGGTACTTACGAGGAATTGAGGGCGAGAGGAATGAGAAAGTGCTTGTATGTGATGTATTCACTATTCAGTATTTGTCGAGTTGGCTGGCCTTGAAGTTGAAAAATTGAGCTGCGGTTTACATCCGGTCTAATTTACCGGCCTGTATACATTAATGATTAGAACGTGCTTTACACTCCATTAGTCATTATTGCCGAAATCGGAACAATAATTACTTATATTTATAAAGCTATGTGCAAAAAAAATCAAAAATCTTCTAGATTACCTTTATGATAACAAAAAAAATGTAAAGATTGGTCAATAATTGCAGATTCCTCCAATTTGGACGATAGACAACCGTACAGGGTATCTCACAGATTGATTGTCCTATGAATTAATTAAATATTCATAAAATATACAAAAATTTTTTTAAAAAAGAAAAATGTAAAAAAAACAAGATTTATAAACTTTAAACGAAAAATGCAAGAATATATTGAATTTACCTTAAATTATGATGAAAGCTACTGCTCTAAGACACTGGGTTTGACACTTGATGATGAAAGGAATGCCGTGACACGGAGAGGGTGATGCCGGATGTCAACTTTGTGACCAGATTTGAAAATTGACGTGTCAAAATTCAAAAATCAAAACAAATGACTTGAAAACCTAAAATCCGCTAAGCGCCAAAAAACCCATTTGAAATCGGTCATTTCTTTTTAATCTGGGCTCCACCAAAATTGAATCCAATTAATTACCGACTAATAACGGTATATTAGCGGCATTAATTAAGCAATTTGCCGAGGTCATCCGTACATTAGGTAAGACCCATTGGCAATTATTGTAAATGTTTTTCAAAGCGGAATTACGCAGATTACTTTTTGCATCTATTTAAATTATAATCCCAAGTTCAAAGTCCAACTGTTGGCCCTATTTTGACATTAATGATTAAAATATTATATTTAATTTAATAATTACATATTTTAGAAATCATGCTCCGATCACTTGGACGCCTTTTGGTAACTCTTCTCCATATTATTGTATTTTTATTGTATTTCGGTTCGCTAATGAATTGATTTCCCTCCAGATTCGAGTTTTGCTGGACTCTATTGTGGTTTTTGCGGTCATTCTACTGATCCCTGGTATTCCTCCATATGTCAAGTTTGAAGAATTCAGGTAATTGGAAATGGAACATCGAAAGATTTATATATTCTAATTCCAATTATGATTTTTTGTAATTTCAGTGTGGCCCCATCGAGGAAATTGGTTGAGGAGTTAGGTCCAAATCAGATTCTGGATAAAGCTGAGCCCTTACTCCCTCCAAATCATATTGTTGGGCCAGAATCTATAGCCATTCGTAAAGGAACATTATATACAGGTGACCCTTTCTTTGATTCAAATGTATTTTATTGTTTTTAGCGTTTTCCTAAGCCCTTTTTTCTTATTTTAATCATTCAGGAATCATTGGAGGTCATGTAATTCGAGTTCATGATGATCATAAAGGGTATACAGTGGTGGCAAAATTCGGGAAAGAGTGTGGTAAGTTTCGAATTTGAGTTTAATTTATTTGTGGATTGATATATTGAGATTATATTTAGAGGGGAAATGGGAGGAATCTCTTTGCGGGAGACCCCTTGGAATGCGGTTTGACTCCTCGGGGAAGCTCGTGGTGGCAGATGCTTACTATGGGGTATTTAGAGTCGATGTGGACAATGGTAATATTACTGATTAAAATACATGTAATAGACTATAGTATAAATTGAAAATTTAATTTTAACCCATAAATAACACAGGAAAAGTGGAAACACTTGTAAATTCAGACGTTGAGGTTGAGGGGAAGAAGCAGCGCTGTATAAATGACCTTGATATCGGGTCAGATGGGTCAATCTACTATTCAGACTCCTCTACAAATGTTCCCCTTCAGTCTACAGTCCATGAATTCCTTGGGGAAGCTTCTGGAAGGCTTATGAAGTGAGATTTTGAGCTATAAATGCCAACTATTTGTATTGTAACATGCATTTTAGGTGGGATCCGATCAAAAATACTTCAACTGTACTGATTTCTGGTGTGAGATTCGCGAATGGGGTACAGCTTTCAGCTAAAGAAGGTGATAAATTTAATAATGAGATTACTTTTATCAAATAATTTGCTTGTAATGTTCCAGATGCTGTTTTTGTCTCTGAAACTGCAATGGCGAGGGTTCTCAAGTATCATTTAAAAGGGGAACGTAAGGGGAGTTGGGAAGTATTCATTGAAGGCCTACCAGGTTCTCCAGATAACATTCGAATCGAATGGAAAGGGGGGCCTTTTTGTCTCGCTTATCGTTCCTCGATCTCCTCAAAGCCCAATGGTCACAGAACTCCTCGGCCCATGGCCCCTTGCTCGTAAATTGATCCTTCGACTTTTCTCAATTGCTGAAATTACGCTAACCTTCTTTGAAAATCTGCTACCAAATATGATACTTAAGCAAGCCATATACTATGTAAGTTAAATACTATCTAGTACTACTATTTATATATTAGTATTGTTCTCTAATATGTTTTAAATGATTGTTATAATTTCAGATTGGGCACCTGGAACCTGTGGCACTCCTTCTTCCAAGACATCCCATTATTGTAGAGCTGGATGAAAGGGGAGAGATCTTAGACTCCCTTCAAGGGCTTTCTGGGTCCATTGCACATATTTCTGAGATCACGCTAGATGAGACTGGAAGAGTGGGATACCTCGGGTCTCCTTATAATAGCAATATTTATAGAGTTAAGTTTGATTAATTCTCTTTGCCCATCATTCCTTTGAAAATTCAATTGTTGTGAGTTTAAGACTTAAAATTATATCTTAGAATGAATTTAGCCTCAATTCTGTCATTGAACAAACGCTTAAATATTGTGTATTAAAGGTGGTTGTTGCATTTATTATTGAATAATCCTTTAAATTTTACACTTTTTATGCATTATACTTGGACCAGACTCTTCATACTCGGATCTGGAGATCCACATTTCTTGGAAAGATGAGAGGGAAGCTAGGCAGGAGCCTGTTTCATTGAGTTTAGAACAGTTATATTTAAAAAACGTATATAAATCGCTTAGTTTTACCCCCAATCCAGACTGAATATTTCCTTTCTGGGGGTGCGACCACCTTAATAGTCATTGTCTCCTCAGCCAGCTCTGTCAATTCTTTATGTAGACGTTCTTGTATACCTGTAAACATTGTAGAACCCCTGAATGGAGCATACAAATTGTTTAAAACCCCCATAAATCCATTTAAAATTCATTTACCCGGAAAGAATGACATTCTCAAACAGATCCTTCCAATTTAAGCGTGTTTTATATAGATAATAGATTTATTATATGAAGAATTACTTTGCGAATATCCAAATCGCTTTTATATATTGATCCATAGGTCATTTCTCCAATCCCCCGTGTCTCCTGACCCAAATGACCTGTGTCAAAAAGGATTTCAGTGCATCGGAATCGTTCATCCCCAATTTTAAGGATTTGTCCATCTGGCAATTCGTATTCCTTCTCTATACACTTTCCCCCAATACCCTTTTCCGTGTTTTCAAGCTCCTTAAATAATACACAAGAACGTTTTATTAAAGGATCCTTTTAGCAATTAACGCATACCTGTTCAAAATCAAGGGCTACATATGCTAATTTCTCTTTGATGTCCCTCGCAATCTCCCTCTCCGCCGTCGTGTTGAACAAATACCCCCTCTCGGAGAATATACGGATTAAAAAGTCCGTGATATCCCTACCTGCGACATTCATACGGAGGATTGCATGTGGTAAGGCAAACCCTGAAAGGGAATAGAATATAGAGAATATGTTCAATTGAATTTTTAATTGAAAAGGAACCTTCATAAACGGGTACAGTATGAGACACGCCATCACCGCAGTCGAGTACAAGGCCGGTAGTCCTCCCTGAGGCGTACAGCGTGAGGATTGCCTGAACTCCAACAAAGAGGGCAGGGACATTGAATTTTTCAAACATTATCTAAGGGTTCAAGAAAGAATATACTATTACGATAGATCGCGACCTTAAATGATTAATTTTAAGGGTCAAATACTTCTGCCATCTTCTCTCGATTGGCCTTTGGATTAAGCGGAGCCTCTGTAAGGAGGATCGGATGTTCTTCAGGATTAATTCTGAGCTCATTATGAAAGGTATGATGCCAGATCCTCTCCATGTCATCCCAATTGGTGACAACGCCATGCTCGATGGGGTACTTAAGGCTTAGAATCCCCCGTTTATTCTGAGCTGCATCTCCGATAAATGTTTCTTGACTCTTTCCGAGTCTCCCCGTTCTTCCAAGCATAACTTTCTATTGAAATTGATTAATTTAATGAGAACTTTTACTATTTAATTACCTTGTGCCGTGGACGACCTATAAGGGAGGAAAAAACAGATATGGGGGCGTCGTCACCTATAAATATTATGTATTAAGTCAATGTTAAGTATTAGTATTATATAATAATTTGATATTCACCCGCAAAACCCGCCTTGACCATCCCTGATCCATTGTCAAATACCAGGGGCACTTTTTCCTCATGCGTTGACATCTTTGCACAGGTATACAATTACAGGATCTACATATGCAGAGTAATTTGCACACTAACTAAACTTTTAACATGTTTGGAATCTATTCAAGCACCTATGCATTTAAAGATAATAATATCGGCCTTATCTGGAGTATCTAAAAGGAATTCCTAAATTAATTTATGAATTTGTAATACTTTATTGATTGCTTTTTGGATAGACTTTAAACCAGGATATGCCCATTTATTAATATACCGGTAAATATACATATACCATATAAAATATTGTACTTACGACCGTTAATTGTACAGAATTTTAACGAGATAGAGGATAATTAATATTTAAGTACTAAATTGATAGGGAATACTATTGACTAATTGGGTTATAATATTTCATTTGGGAAGGCTCCAATCCGTTATATTGATTCTGATTCGCAGCAAGTCCATTGCTTTCAATTGCTATTGAAAAATATGAAATACGAAATTGATAAGTTGGCATCCAATTGTAATAAAAATATTTAAATAATGCATAGGTACCTTGCAAAACCCGAGATAACATTTGATTAGCATATGGCCCGTACGCTTCCTTTGGGAAATATCCATCAGATTCTAATTCCTTATTTTCATCTCCTATAAAGAATAATTAATAATAATTGCCGTCAATCAATTTCCATAAATTAATTACTCTTCGAATAGAGATATATAGCTTTAATGATGACCCAGATTAAAAGAGCAATTGCAACTGACACTGCAACAATCGCCGCTAAAAACATATTCAATAGATCGTAAATAAGTGTAAAGTCCTTTTTTAATTGAAATCTTAATTACTAATTGATTTAGAGAGGTACCTGGTATAATGAACCTGTCCCAAAGTATGGTATTGGCCACCTCCGTTCCCTCTGAGGTCATCGAGGTCATTGGATTCTCATTCTGATCAAATATCTTGATGGTCCGAGTTCCCCTTCTTTTTGGAATGCTGTGATGTCCATATTGAACGCCTGCAAATTTGGAAGCGGTCGAACTTGATGTCAAATTGGCATTAGACGCTCCGTTGGACAATGTGAAGGCGTGGGTAGTTAATATAATTAGAAATACAATTAAATAACAAGGATTTAGCACAATTTGGGGCATTTTAAGGAGCTCCAGAAAGTAAAATGGAAAGGATTCGTATGAATTTCCTTTTAAAACCTCGGTACATCCATTTAAATTTTAAAAGCTTAATTGGCTTAATTTTGTTTAAAAGGAAATATGAGGTATACTTTGTCGGAAGGCAATTTAAATACTTGAAAGTGTGCTTGACCTCATTTGACATGAGTTAAAATCCGCATTCCTGGACGATGTATCCCATTTGTACTAGATTAATTTTAAAAAAAGAACAAGAAATTATCATAAAATTACAATATTATTGTAGTAAGCCAAAGGAGCAAGATGCCACAGGCTTTTTAAAATAAATTAGTAATAAAAGCTCATGTTAATCACCCAGCACTGAGCAGAAATTACCGGCCTCTATTTTGGTTTTTTTTTCTGCCACGAATTCCCTTTTTATGCTTCAATTTCATCGGAAATAGGGTCTAAATAAGTTTAAAAATCAGATTTGACCTTCTTTTAAATTAACTTGAGAAAGTAGTGTGATTTAAATGGCTTAATTAGGTTTGTACTACTAGTATTTAAAAGAGTACACACTCTACGTATCTTTTGTATTCTATTAATGTCTAAAATTTGCATAATTTTTAATTGAGCAAACTCCTGACTCCTGAGTAAATAATACCTACCTAATTGCTTAAAATAAATGGGGATTTTGTAGATTGTATTTGTGTATAAAAAATTCTTTAATTAATTGAATCGTGATTTGACTATATTTTTTTAAAATAAATAATTACTAGTAGTAGTCAATTTGTACGATATAATGACTATTTTAATTAAATATATTTATAAATAACATCCTTCTTCGAGTCCACCGTCTGTAACTCCATTTTAACTGGACATTGAATCCAATAGCTCAGGAGCTCCTCCGTGTACCCAATGAGAAAATACATTTTCCGAGCTGGGATTGACCTCTGAACAATACCCGTGACACGAATGAGGTTGGCATTCCGTTTGATGACAATTTCAGAGACAAAGAGGCGGTGCCATGTCCCAGACACAAACTTGCGGATAAATACATCTTCAAGGAGAGTCTCGGATGACCTCAGAGACCAATTGTCGTACGGCGGGTCATAATTTGTATCGTAAACATTCACAAATCCAGCTGAAAAACCACAAAAAAATTATAAGCACTTTAAAATGAATATACAAAATATAGGTACTTTTAATTAATCA
>JAAZTK010001110.1:0-15375 GCA_036507255.1 Megalothorax incertus
AGTTACCTCCAAATGATGTAATACCATCTTTTGGGTAATATGAAATATTATCACCGCTTCCCAAGAGCTTTTTAAGGAAGATGCTCCCTACCCGTGGACCCAATACGGCCGAGTATGGGAACTCTGACCTTGACACAATATGAATCTCTTTAGCCCTCCTTTTGAGGGAGGTAGCCAGCTCCATTGCTATAAAAGAGGAGCCTACAATAATTACCCCCTTGTCTTCAGAGTTTACCATAATTCGCTTTGAATCCTCAATCGAGTACAAATTGACAATATTTTTAAGGTCAGAGCCTGGAATATTTGGTGAGTATCTTCGGGGTACAAGGCCAGTAGCAATGAGGAGTTTATCATATTTGACCACCGTGGTTTGATCATCAAGAACAACTTCTTTATCCAAATAATTAATACTCTCAACCCTACTGCCAGTTAAAAGCTTGATATCATGAGCCTGGAATTGGAAATAAATGTTTTAAATTTCATTAAATATATTATAGGAATATAAGTATACTTGATAAAATTCCTTATCCCTCAATTTGAGATCCTCCCAATTAAGCCCAGGGGATTTGCTTAGCTTTGTTCGATCATATGGATAGTACTTATCTTTTGTTATCATTATAATCTGACCATTGAAACCTTCCTCTGTGGGGGATATGTAGTTTATTAAATGAATATATCGTAAATATTAATTTATTTAAACCTTTTAAGGTTTGAGCAGCCGTTAGTCCAGCGGGGCCTAAAAGAAGATTAAATCCATTAAGTAATACTACCTAATAACTTATTAGTAATAAGTAATAAATCCATACCAGATCCTATAATAACATAGGACAAGGCAGAGTTTGCCAATTTGCACATAAATTTGGTCCTCCTCGATTTGTTCACCGCATCCCCCTTTGAGTTCTCGGCTTGGCTTATCCAAAGCATTTTACCCTTGGCTTTTACTTTGTAACTTGCCAGGCTATCCAACCCGGGAAAGTCTTCAATATCCCCTGTAATAAAATATATATCCATAATTAATCTACCTACAATATTAAATAATAGAGTTCAAAGGCAAATCCTAATAAAATCATGTTTTTAAATACATATAGTATATTGTACCACCCCGCTTAAGGGCAAGGATGGCTATTATCCGGATAATAGCAAAAACTTATCCACCTGGCTATCCACTGGATAGTGGATATCCAGCGGATAGGTTGAAAATGGATAGGTTTGGACAGAAATTAGGCTAATTTTTGCAATTAAATTTTTTAAAACTGATTTTAAGCACTTAAAAATGATTGGATATTGTATATTTAATGTAGATAAATGGATATGAATCAATTAAAAACAATTTTAGATGCTACAATTTCTCGGAAATTGAGTTTAAAAGTTAATAAAAATTAAACCTATCCACCTATACATTTGGATAGGCAAAAAACATATCCAGATATCCGGATATCCACTGGATAGGACTTATCCACTGGATACCAACCTTGCTTAAGGGGGTATTTTATTTATGATTCATAATTATGTAAATGCGTTCTCAGCAAAAGGAAACATTATATAAGATATGCTTGATATTAAATATACTGAATTAGAGGAAGGCATGTCATTTTTATTGGTTCTGATTTGGGATGTCCTTTTAAGGATTTCTATAAACTCAAACCCGACTCCTGACTTCTTAGGATGAGTTAAACGAGTCTGCATTTCTACGATAGATGCCGATAAGAATTGCAATAAATCAAGGAACCTGTTAAAAGGTCAAATCCAGCACCATGCCAGGGGCATCTCACTAATTAAGGGAATATGCAATTTCATACAAGTAAAATATGTATACAAATTAAACAAACCTTTCCCATTGATTAGGGCTCCATTGACCAGAGATGCACCTACAGATATCCCAAAAAATTAATGCACTCAAAATTTAATACATACTAATCTGGATTTGATTTTTTAGGCATAAAAAATGTTATAAATCAAATGATAAAAATCAAAAAGTTGAGGTAGTATAACCTTCCACAATCAATATCAAATTAAGGTAATAATTTATAAATAATAATATTATACAATAGATACAAGGTATTATAATACATGCTTTTAAGGAATTTAATATTTAATTTAGGTATCTAATGTACCGTAATGTGGGCATTTGTGTCCAATACCAAAGTATTTGCCATCATATCTGGCCACCAGGATCTTGTCACCCTCCTCATTCAAAGTCACCTCCTTCATCCTGTTTACGGGGGAATACGGAACAAATTCGAAAAGATTAATTCAGATTAAGGTTTATATGATTTCCAATGCAGTAATACAAGTCTGCAAAAAAGTGTAATCGAGATTGAACTTGACTATACAAACAGAATCCTGACCCTGACATTTCTAGAATTTCAACCTATCTATCAATAAGACCATTGGATAGGTTGATCCGTGTGGGCGAAGGATTAAATTATCTAATCCCTGATTAAAAGAGATACGGTAGTCCCCATCCCAATTGAGAATTGAGATAAGTACTGCAGTATTACAATTCTTACCCATTTTCGGGAATATCGACATTGTCCACTCGTAAAGCTGTTCAAAATAACACAAATTATTTAAATCTCCGCCCAATAGGTCAACTCGTAATGGCTTTTTTAAAATAAAGGTACATACCTGGAACACTCCCTCCAATACCCATAGTGGATCTACAATATTTCTTTTCAAGTTGCAATTCCCAAAATTCTTCTCGCTTTATGCTCTGTCAGGTAGACTCTCAAGTTTAACTTTAAGCTTCTGAAAAAGGAATAAAAAATAAAATACAATAGTTTAACTCGTCTTCAAATGGTAAATATTCAGATGGGAATTGTCTCATCACGACCAAGATATATTGTACCTATAAGAATGACAATATAAGCACTTTAGGATAAAACTACAATAAAAAGGATAAAAATAAGCAAGATTTCTCCTACTTATTCTAGATATGAATAGACGTAGAACTTGATTTTAGCTAAAACACAAAATCTTACAAATATTGTCCAAAATCAAATATTCCATGTTACAATATAGGATATAACTTGAAAATCATAGCATATACAATTACTACATATAAAATAATAAATACATAGAAAGGATATGGTTAGGGTAATGCCAGGATTAATCATTAAGTTAAGTAGAGATAAATATGAGCAAAGTTTTTAATATACTACTATAATGTACAATATGTTCTTTCCAAGAGTCATTAAATATAATTCAGTGTGCTTAAACCTACTTTAATGCTATAAAGGATAGGTAGGTAAATCATATACATATATATGTATGGTATGTGAAGGAGGTACAATCTATACACAATAAGACAATTACCCCTGTAAATTTGCTATTAATTGCTTCCTGTGACCTATCCACCAACTTAAATTAGCTTGGAATTTAGAGAATTACTCAAAGTACCTTTTGGCTATGCTGCCAAAAACTGTCCAAATAAAGACTTTGGGCCTTTTTTTGCATGCCAAGCCATGCTCAACAAGATTATATGCAAATCCCCTACCAAAAAAGAGCTAGAGTGCTTATTTAGGAATAATTTCTCATAAAATATATAATATATAGAGCCACGAACTCCAAATTAAAGTCAAAGGCTTTGAAATTTAAAAAACGAGTATAGCATTTGAATTATTTTACAATAGTACATAGTACATATATTATGTAGGTATACATACTGATATACTGATTACTATTCAGTGAATGCATGTATATCAACCAGTGTGGATAATAGATATTAGGGTGACACGAACACATTCACCATTTCTGTAAATCCCAGCTCTAGGAAATTACAAGGTTAGACAATTGACTTGTATTCGATGTATGCATTTACTGAGCTTGATGTTAATTTAGTAGATAATTGTACTATGTGTCGAGCAAACCTTGAGGTTGATTAAGAGGAGCCTGCTGGATATATACCTATACAATATAATATGTGAATACACACTGTTAATTGACTCTGGAGGAACATCCTCTCTAAACAGAGCATTCCATTCAAATGTGACAATTTTATTGTAATTTATCGTCTATAATATAATGCAAATTACAAATAATTACAATGAGGAAGGACTAACCTTTGCTCTGCTGGTGTAAGAACATGATACCTCTAAAATGCGTGTTATGGGTCAATAAAAGTACAATAAACAGGTGAATAATCCATCTACTTTTTGAAATGCAAATATGTGGAATAAAATGTATTTGAAGACTGAATAAAATATATATATATATATCTGTGTGATGGCTAAGGGTAATCGATTCTTATCTAGCAATGGCTAATTAATTATCGTATTATAGGTATGTAGAAACCTGCGTATTTTATACATATTTTTCAAGTTAATTAAATCAAGTTCAAAGGAGTATGTCAACGACTCCCGCCTTTGATCGGGAGCCGAGCCGAGTTCCTCCGATCCGAATAAATCCGAGCAAATCTCAATTGACTCACAGATTTTTAACTCCATTAATCCTTTGTTCCTTCATAAATGATCAAAATTAAAAGTAGGCAGTGGACAGGCTAAAAAACAGATAATATTCCGGCTAATGGTAACCAGTGCCTAGTAGCCGACTAGATAATTAACTACGGCTGGTATCCCATTCCATATAATTACTGTATTCATATAATACTTTTCATTAGTCTATGTTTGATGCAATGATGAGTATCGGCCTTTTGCCAGAACAAATATTAACACAACTGTAAGGATGTTCATAAGAGGAAAAAAATGCAGAATTGTTCTCATAAAAAAAACTGGATCTGAGCTGGAATTGTGTCGAGGTTTTAACAAATCACCTGCAAGATCCTTTTAAAAGAAATCCGAGACTCTTCATCATCATCAACATTATTACATATAATTTTTATGTGGGAAAAAGAGTGACATTGAAGCGAGGAGGACAGGGCCATCCCCCGAGGGAATGGGTGAGTTCAACGACTCTCTCAGCTTCTCAGCACACCCCACATCTACATATCTTTCCTAATCTGTATAATCCGCCTTAAATTCTCTTTTACCTTTTTTGCTTAAAGAGTACCAATTTACCAAACTAGTACCTAATATGCAAAAGTGGATTCTTTTGTACTTATATACCTATGTATGATTGTAGGTATTAAATCTCGCATTGCGAGATTACAACCTTTAAGCTCATAGGAGGAGGCTGTGGAGGAGGAGGATGAATTTGCTACTCTTGTAAAATTGCGCTGCAACTCCAAGTAAGGAAATGAAATCCTCAAAGTGCCATCATCCTTCTTTCTAAGTACCTAATATAAAAGTATACCTTCTACTACCTGCATAGGTAGTTACATACAATATATTTTGGAATATCAGATAGGCGCCACTCAATTTTGGCCAACCCTTGGACTACTCTTTAAAAGATCCAAGAGTTAAATCTCTATGTATTAATCCCAACCAATACCATATAATAATATTAACAACTGACCATATCTTCAGTCCTCTATCTCAATTGTAATCCATTCCTCTTGCAGTGAACATTCGAACAATATTAAGTAACTGGACATGGCTTAGGATCTAAACTGTGTTAATTGATACTCATTTTTTGATCAACTACTCCAGAGCTGGCTAATACACTATTCTTTACCACAATTGTGTGTTTGCTTCAATCATATTGAAGTAGGTAGGTAATATATGAGTGGATATTTCTAAAAGTTTCAAACTCTTACAAAGTGGTTGAGCAGAAAGTTGGAGTGCAGTGGGATGATGGGGGAGGAAGTGGTGAGGCAGAGATGTTCATTTTGCAATGTTCTCCTCTCCTAATCCTCAAATCTCTGTGATGCCAAACCTCATCATCCTTGGCCATTGAAGCTGTCAAACGTGACAAATTCGCTGCGGATGTTCAGTTTAAGAAGACAGACACAAGTAGTACATATCTGCGAAAAACAATTCCCAGTTTGGTTAAAAATAAAAAAGTGGGTTTTGTGACATTTAAAAAATGTCAATCCTCGCGGATTTTGTGCGGAATTCTCTCTGGCACGCATTCTCCGCCCTTTGCATTGATCAGAGCGACCTTGCTCCCAAATCCAGGCTAAAGGTTATTATTTATATTTATATTTATATTTATTCCTCATATTTCTAATCCAAACATTAATCTTCCTATGAATTAAATAATTAATAGTGCATTTATCTGAATATTTGCAGCTGCGAGATAAGATCCCCATTCATAATTAATTATATATGTATAAACTGAATGAATGGAGATTTAATCTCAATGCAATGCTGTACATGCTGTGAATGATATGAATAAAAACTAATTAAAAAGTGAATTAAATTACTTAAAAAATACTTAAAATTTATACTTAGATCCTCATTCATTTTATTGGGGAAGTGTTGGACTGTCCCGGTGTGGACATGGGGCTAGATGACTTTCGATCCACCCAATCCCTCAACTTTGACCAATTTGATTTTTATCTGAGCAAAGAGGTGTTTGCGGCAGGGTCAGACTCCGCCACCCGACCCCAACTATCTCCTATAGAGTACAAAATTGACGAGGAATGTTGGAGGATCTCCAGGGGCATATTGGGACTTCACTCTGCCAAAAGGGACCCATCCCTTGAACCAGAATCTCATTTCAAATTGTTTCGGATATTCTGCCTCCTCTCCGACCTACTCCGAGATGAAGAGGGGAATGCTCAGGTACCTACTCTGTAATTGGAATTATTATTGAACAATATATAATTTATATGTAAAAATGGATTAGGTTCTCATGTGTTCCGAAGAAGCAGACCTAGTGTTCAACAAATTTCTAGCAGCCCTCAGCAAGGAATGGGAATACAGAGAGGATTTCGAGGTATAAATATATAATATTCAGAGGCTGGATATTTTTTTATAATATGTTTTAATGGGATCTAATCTGGACAGGCCTTATTCTCAAATGCAATGTTTGATTTCCCCACCTTCATTTCCGTTATTGAGCTCAAATTCTTAAAGCATTTTGACAAGGATGAAGTCTCCGAGGTCATTCAAGATATTTACGATGAGATTGTTGATGATACAATTAAAAAGGTACAAGTTTTAAAAAAAATATTATTCAATACATACAAATTGAGGGTAATATTATTTTAGGGTGCCCTTTTAAAAAGGGCAGGTTTCCTCACAAAATACGTGGAAAGGTTTGTTGTCCTCCGCTCCTCCGGGCTGACCTATTACTCGAATCCAAAAAAGCCAAAAGTGATACATTTTGATTCGGAAACAAAGGTGGAGTTGGTTCATGATAATCCCAAGAGTAAATTCCATCTCTTTTACATTATCACATCCGAGAGAGTCATTCAATTTGCTACATTGGACAGAAGGTAAATTTTTAAATAAAATTTACTCTCTAATTAATCTATATAATTTAGAAACCGTTCCCATTGGCTTGCCTCTATAAAAACAGCAATATCGAGGCTCCATTGCCGAGAGTCGTATGGTCGATACCTGAGGAATAGGAGGAGGCTAGAGTGGCATCGAATCCGAATTCGGAGACACATGGAAGATGAAAGGAATCGGGAGCTGCTCATGACTGAAAAAATGGTAAGATTTATAAGAGATTAAAATGGGATTCCTTGGGATTAGTAAATCAATTTGCTTAATTAGCTCTGGGCAAAATTGTAGGAAAAATAAGGGATTACAATGCCTAAAATTAATAAAATTGGGATTAAATTATTTCAATTTCTTCTTTGATAGGCTAGACAAATTGCAGAGGATCAAGCTAAGGAGTTGGCTCTTCAAAAGGCATTTGAAGAGGAGCAGCGAAGGCATCTGGACGGAGTGCGTCTTCAATTGGAAAAATTATTGGAAGAGGAGATTCAAGCAAAGAATGATGAGGAGATGGTTCGGAGTTTACAAGCGAGGATACTAAATGAGGAGTGGGAAAAGAGGGAGGAGTTGGAGAGGTTACAAGATGAGCAAAGAAAGCTTCTGGACATGGAGAGGAACAAAACCAAAACATTTGCTGAGAGAGAGATCCAGCTTCAACAAAATCTTCAAGGTCAAGATTCTTTTTAGAACATTACCTATATACAATAATAAGGGAACACACAAGGAGGAGTCAAAGACATTAACAAAATTAATCCTAGTCGAGTTCAGTTTTACTAATCCGGGGGAATTTGACCAATACCTAACCATTGGATGATACATATTTACATGTATGGATTTATATATAATTTTGCAGAGGCTGAGAAAAAGCTGAGGGTTCTTGAAAAGACTCGGGTAGAAATGGATTCTGAGCTCCAGGATGCGATCCGAAAAAATCAAGAGAGGAATAGAGAGATCCTTGAGACGCGGCTCAAGTTATTTTCAGCCCCCTTAGTTGAGGACGAAAGGATCAACCGAGCTCGGAGGAGTGTCTCAATGAGGGAGGGCAAGCAGTACACCTATCGACCCAGTAATAATACAAGCAATGAACTACGTCTTCCCAGAATTGAATTTGATCATTCATAAATCTATTAAAATTTTTAAAATATATATTTAAAGGAATTCAGAAAAACTCTGTAACTCCTAAGATCTATTTAACTAATCAAATGCAAAAGTGCCTAAGAAGAATAAGAACTGGTCAAAATATTATAGTATTGTATATTTCGATTCTAATCTAAGATTTTTTTCAACTAATTTTAATTTTTTAGAAGCAAATTTTATATTCAAATATTTATATAAATAATTTTTATTCGCCCATTAACAATCCAGTGTTTCAAATTACAATTTACCCAATCACTCAACTATTTTAATATAAACCAGGTTTGACCTTTGCAAATGCTATATATTACATGTCAAAATACTCGCATCTGTTTTATTACTACATACTCGTATTATACAATATAGTATAAAGATTAAACCATGTATTTTCATAAATATACATATTTAAAATTTTAATAGGATAGATAGACAATATTGCAGATTTCTTTGTATTATCAGAATATTGTAGCTCTGCATTATTTTGTTCTACTGATGCGTATCTCCCCGTAAATAAGCTTTGATATTTAAAATAAACATTTCAAAGATTACAAATGATGAAAATTGCACATTAATTGATTTATCATAATACATTTAGAGAAGACAATGTGGAGGGTCTGTTTGCAAAAAGTCATAAATAATTTTCAAATAGCCCTGGAAAAAATGAACAATCTCGGCCGTCTGCTGACAAGCAAACGGCATGCTCAAAGTAGCATGCTCAAATTACAATTTAGCTTTAAAAATATGATATTTATATTATTTAATATATGTATATATATAATTGCCTCCTATTTGACCTCTAACTTTATTGCTGAATTCAATCATCGTTAGTCTCTAGAATCCCTTTGCTTTGAACACATTAACTTAACTAAAAATATGGGGAGTTTTTATTTTGACGATCGCGGTGAGCTATTTTGCGAAGAAATTAGCATTTCAGAAATTGTTCAAAGGGTTGAGAGTGGTGTAGTGAGGCCATCAAACTTGGTAGGGGACCCCTTGATTCAAAATGGAGACCGTCCTCATTTGGGTAAAGATTTGAGCCAAGTATTGGCTGGGGGAAAGAGGTACCTAAATCAGAATCTTGAATAAAAAATATAAAAAATGCAAAGTAAATTTGTTCCCAGCATCCGCCTTGATGATGTCCCAATGACCCCAATGTATGTGTACAGCCTGGAGGAGCTCCGGAGGAATGTTGGTAGCTACACTGAGGCATTTGCAGCGAACAATTTAAAAGGGATTTTGGGGTAATATTCATATACTATAAATGTGAGAATAAATGGGAGAATAACATTTATAGGGAGAATAAGTATATGGGATTAGGCTAAAGATATTAGAATTGGATGGAATTTGAGTCCAAAGTTTTTGTCCTTTCTTCCGCAACTCTCCCCATTTTATGGGCACATTATGCGCTCAGAATTACTATATTTAAATACATTAAAGCATTATAAAAAATAAGATATTCGTAGAGATTTGAAGATGAAGAAATGGAGAAATATCATGACAAATTATTTAATACTACGATAAATACTAGTAAGAGCTAAGGAAAAGTAGGCATGATTTGGGATTGTTAAAATCGATCATTTCAAACTCATATCTACTCATTATTAGAAGAATAAGTATTTGACTAGGTATATAAAAAGACTTGCAATCAAGCGGTTCCAATATAAAATAGGGTAGCTTCCTCAGCCTCTATTCCAAACATAAATAAACCAAGAAGTTTACTTATAATATACCTATACCTACCAATGGTATATATGTATATAGCCATTTATATTAATTCTCAAGATTAGGATGAATTTTTTGAAGGAATGTTTGAAAATGATTTTTTTACAGATATGCGGCGAAGGCGAATGGAAATATAGAGATTGTGCGGGCGTTGAAAGGGTTTGGTGTTGAGTTTCTGGTGACTGTGTCGGGGTTCGAAGTTCTTGCAGGTTTGGAAGCCAACTTTGAGCCAAAGGATATAATTCTGAACGGAAACGGGAAACAAGAGTAAGCTATAGAGTTCATCATTCATCATCTTTTATTCCAGATCAAACCCATTTCCCAGGCCCTTTACCTCCGTGGCCTAGGATCTTATTCCACAAATCCACATAAATTTATCCCATTCCCTACTAAAGTATTACTTATCTTTAACCACCCCCTGCACTCTTACCACTCCTCTTTTTTGGCCGAGCCGTGCCAGAAAAAGGTACAATTCACATTTATAAAATATGACCCAGTATATAATAATATCCTTTGGTCCGCATGTCCCACACTAAATTATTACAAGTTTCACAACCCAAAACTTGTACAATTTTATATATCAATGATCAATATAAGCCATGAGGCAATAATAAAGCTGTTTTTTTTTTGCGCGGAAAAAAAGCTAGAAATGAGATTGTTAATTATTTACATATTTTTCCAGTTGGGAAATCAAGTTGGCCGTGGAGTTGGGTGTATTTTTAAATGTGGATTCTGAATTTGATGCCCAACGCCTTGTTTCAATAGCTTCAACTTATTTCCACGATAAAGCAGGTGCTTTTATCTAATTCTTAATTTAATTAATTCTTAAATATGTAATTTTAACAGTCAAAGTACTACTCAGGATTCGACCTACTCCACTAGATTGCACAGTACAAGTTCACCCTTATGTTAACACATCTGGAACTTCCAAATTCGGATTTGAAAAGCTTAAACTCCCTTCTATTTTGGACATTCTTCGTCGTCACCCTCAAATCCTCATCTTTGGGATCCAATGTCATTTGGGGAGCTGTATTTATGACCCAAATATTTATGCTTTTATTTCTGGGCTTCTCCTCGACGTGACTCGGCAGCTCCACGAGGAAGGGATCACTATACGGCTAGTAGATCTGGGTGGAGGGTTTGCCATAGACTATCATCGTCAATTGGGAGGCACTCAAGCATTGGGGGTCCCTAAGGGGGAGGAGGTGGAAGAGGTACATCCCGAGGTGCCCACAATTGGTGACTTTATGGCTACCATTGCACAATTTATTCCAGCTGGGACCCAAGTCATGTTTGAGCCAGGCCGTTCTCTCGTAAGTACAACTAATCTACTATTAGTATACTATATCATATATTCTATATGTATAGATATAGTAATTAACTGGATTTCTGGTGGTGACATTTTCTAATTAAAAAAGGTGGCGTCTGCAGGGATAATTGTTTCAAAAACTCTTGGGAGGAAACAAGTAGCTGGGAAAAACTTTGCAGTGGTGGATGCTTCAATGAACGAGCTTATTAGACCATGTTTGTACGACGCTCATCATCAGATCTATCCAGCAAAGATTACAATAGGAGGAATGGTTTGGTTCTATTTAAAGTTTTAATTTAAAATTATAATAATTTCTATCTCTCCCCAGTGGGAGCCGTATGATGTAGTTGGACCAGTTTGCGAGACTTCTGATTTCCTTTGTAAAAACGCTTCTCTTCAAACATCCCTATCCGAGTATGTAGCGATAATGGACACTGGAGCATATGGATCTACAATGTCTTCCAACTACAACATGAGACCTAGGCCTTTGGAGGTTGTTCCAAATTCAGTCTATTTCTTTTTGTAATAATATATTTGTAGGTACTTGTGGATGGGAAAGAGATTCGATTGATTCGGGAGAGGGATTCTTTCCAGGATTTGATGACCCCGCAGATTTGTGAGCAAATTTAAAGGCTCAATAAACAAAATAGAGCTACAAATATATAAATATATATACTTCAATTGAAAATTGCTTAATATTTATCAAGAAATTGTCCAATAAAAAAACTATTGCACCATTAATGAATGAAAGTTAAATATAATATAATTGCAGTTTTCAAATAAAAAATAGCAATAAAATGTTTAAATGGAAGATCAAAAGTTAATTTGCAATGGAATGTTTATTATTGTACTAGTTGATGATATTATTCATTCTGAACGAACAACAATTATTTACTTATTCTAATTCACTCTAATTTAACTAAAATTCTAAATCTAATGACGATATAACGATATATTATTTTGGAATGACTATATATGAATGTGTAGGACTTTTTTTGTTCATAATTTGCGAGCTCCTTCCCTCAGTTGCACCACAATAATTATTATATTACATACAGTATGAGCTAATAATTACTATTAAACTGGCCGAAAGTTTTGATGGAGTTCCGGTTTGATGTCACACACAATCTCCAGTAGTCGGTTAATTACCTGCGAATGCAAGGAATTTAATATCCTATAAAATCTCTTTTTCAAATAATTACTTGTTCTTTATTTGTAGACACTTGTGTCTTCATAAACTCAATCTTGGCAGTAGTTTCAGTATCAATCCTCGCTGCAACATCCTCCCGTGACCCCATGTGCTAAAAAAGATGCAAAATTAATTTTAAAAAAACTTTTCCAAAATAATCTTAAATATACATACTTTGGCCTCAAAATCCTTAAATTGACTCTCCCTTTCCTGCCTGAATTTCTCAATCTCCTGCTGAGCCTCCTCCTTGGCTTGCTTTAATCTTTTAGCCTTCCCTAGATTATTAATTATTATTTATTAATGATAAAATTATTTACACTTACAATTTAATAAAAATTTAATAATAAACTTACTTTTCCTCGCCTCGGACACCTTCTCAGCAGCTTTCTTCTCAGCTGCAAGAAGTTGTTGAATTCCTTGAGTTTGTGATGCCATTTGAATCCTACTTTTTTAATTAATCGAAGCCAAATGAAATTTAATTAAATTATGACAGAGATTTTTTCACAGCTCTGGCACACCCAGTTCCTTTTGATTTCAGATTGTTTTGAAAGGAGTGCGATTTAGCGCGTTTGGTGACCTTTTTGGGGCAAACTGAGCCAAAAATTGCAATGCGGCGTTTCCGAAGTCAAATCCAGTATTTTTTAAATGTATTTTTTGAATGAATTCTTTCAGTTTTATATAATTTAATTATAAAATTATGCATATGTTTGCATAAGCCAAATGATTGTTTAAATGTCCCTTGGGTAATCCATATCTTGAAAACATTCGAGGGTATTTTATTGATATTTTGTATTGAGTATAGGATTGCCCAATTTGGCTGGAGTAATTTAAGAGATACTTTGGGTCTATAGAAAGCTTCTATTTGTAAAATTTTTTATTAATTGGCAAATGGACAAGTACAATATATCTAATAACTAAAAGAAAAAGTCCAAAAGTTATTAATTGGGAATTTGAGTGGTGCTTGAAAAAGTCTAGGGGCGGAAAATTTAATCTTCAATAAACAAATCTAATTCGCCACTTTGTACCCAAATATTTTACAACATCTTCGAAGGATCATGCAAATTGGAGTTTTTCATTGTGGCTCTTTAAATGGATACCAAGTGGAAAAATTTAATTGAAAAATAATTTAAAATTCTTTAAAAAATGTCATTATGTATTGTATATTTCTCAGCATAGCTTTTTTGAAGAAATAAGTGACTGAGTTCTCATTAAATATTCTTTAAAATTATTATTTTTAAAATTATTATCTCTTGATACTAATTGATTCTAGAATTGTCTATATACAATTTCATTATACTTTTTGAAGGTTCTAAGAAAATAAAAGGCCCTATTGTTTATAGCTTAAGCATGTAAAACACCACAGGGTTATACCCTATCGATTGTTAACAAAAAAGTGTGAATTTGGTCACTTTTTTATATCTGACTAGTGTTAGTGGTAGAATAAATTTTAGCCTACAAAGCGGTTTTATGTAATTCCTCCGTAATGTTATGAGGAGTAGGTGGGGGAATTTGTATCGTGTCGGAAATGACTATCTATAAAATCTCTTGATGCCAAGTGCAGAGCATAAAACGGGGGTATGTGAAAGGTTTCTTTTAAAAAACAAGGGATCGAGTGGAGAAAAAGGTGCGCAAAAATATACTCAAAAACAGGAAGAAAGCTATAATGATTCACCTCTAAATAAGCGACAAAAAAGGATACGTACTATCCGTATTATTAGGATTCTTTCATTTATTTCTCCAGATGTGTTCCTTTTTTCAGGTCTGGGCAGCTGGGGATTTTTCTTAGGAATGGAATGGACCAAGGAGGAATTGTCTTTCACCTCGGGGGGATTAGATTCGACCAGACTTGGAGCCTCTAAATTAATAACTCCTCATCCACTCGTAACATCCGTCAGGATTAAGGACGGGTTTTGCAAAAAGACCAAACTTTGGGATAAGACAATCCAAGAAGGGGCAAAGTAAAGTCAGCCTTGCATCGTGGCTAGTCACCTGTTCCAAGAATGCCATCATACAGTCCCCAGTTTGATTCTGTGATGCTATTTTGAATTGAATTTTTGCCGTATAAGGACTATGATGCTCATTGGTTCTTTGTAGAAGAAACTTGATACATTTCCATTCCCAAAATTCAATCAGAAACCAAAATAGTTTTCAAACATGTTGTGAACTGCACACGCACTCTACACTTTAAGTCTGTGAGAGGGTTGTGTAAGGAATTCAGAGAATGACAAAACAACCTGGAAGAAATAGAGTTGGATCTAATTTACAGGGACAAGTTTGGAGCTCATTTGGATTTCTTTGATTACAAATAAACTCAATTCAATCTCAACATTCCACTATCCCCACCAATTCGAAACTTTCTCCTCGCACAAGAAATGTGCTACATTTGTCCCGACGAGAATTAGTTAGATGGGACTCAGGTAAAGGATTTTACATATTCAATACCTTGGGGGCTCTTAAAAACGGATCTTGTTCTACCAAGTAGGAAAGTTGCGAGTGAGACAGACAGACAGATGAATAAATACCTTTGCAGAACAAGAGTTGATGAGAATTGTACAAAACTTTCGAGTAGAAATGAGCAACCATACTTTATAAGAATGAAAATAAACATATGCAGGAAATATATATATATATATATCTACTAAATGAGTTTTGTGTCAATTAAAAGTTTTGGCAAAGTTAAATGGGTTGGAGATTTTATAAAACAAATAAGGAAATTGCAAAAGACTGTCCTCATT
>JAAZTK010001111.1:0-15369 GCA_036507255.1 Megalothorax incertus
TCTAAAATTTTCAAAGTGGAATATTTAATGGATAATTTAGATATTGATCGACCCTTTAAATCAT
Organism: Megalothorax incertus; assembly: GCA_036507255.1. Lineage (NCBI taxonomy): Eukaryota > Metazoa > Arthropoda > Collembola > Neelipleona > Neelidae > Megalothorax > Megalothorax incertus. The sequence goes on from JAAZTK010001111.1 coordinate 65, forward strand.
ACATTACCGCAACTTTCTGGAATTATAATGAATGCCTCCAATATAGCAAAAAATGGCTGGAGGATCATTTAAATAATCTCATTGAATTAACTTATAGCGAGATTAATTCAAATTGTAGTAAAAGTTTATTTTCTTCTTCTTATACTTTTACCGGGAATATTTACAAATTTGATCGTGTTTTACCCAATAAAAAGTATTTAATTGAAATTCCACTTCGGGCAATTGAATTGTATTTAAATATGAACAATCAATCTGAATATTTGTTCGAATTTCCAAAATGTTCAAACTCGTTTCTGATTGCGGATTCAGAAAAAATTGAGAATTTAATAAAATATTTTGCAAATGCAAAAATCCAGGTGTCAATTGGAAATACACCATTTTTGAGTCAAAATAAGGGGGTTGGAATGCAAAATATGCCAGCATTTTTCATAAAATCTTTATTTGATAAAATTTTTGAGAGCGGGATCCCAATTTTTATTGGAAATTCAAAAAAGAGTCTGAAAAATGATTTTTCTGATTTTGATAGGATTTTTAATTTAAAAATTAATTTTTTGAATGGGTTTGAAGCACAAAAATTACACTCCAACATTCTCTCAATTTTTATTGTATTTCTTTTGGGAAAATGTATTTGTTTATTTGCATTTTGTTTGGAAATTCTAATATTTTATTGGGAAAAAATTACAAAATTAATTATTTATTATTTGGGGATATTTATGTTGGGAATATATTTTTTATTCAATCTAACTATTAATGCATTAAAAATTGCAATGAATTATATTTTGAAAAAAATCTGTAAGGTTCGTATTTGCATTTGTTACATATATGGAGAAAATCATCATTAAAATAAATTAATTTAGGGTTCTTTCGAAAATGTTTTATGTAATTTTAATATCAATTTATAAATCAGTAAATCATTAAATAATTCTTCTTATTTAGCCTATTTTTTATAAGGTATGTAATATGTACGCATATTATTCGAATATCAAATTGGCATTTATCAAGTCCAAAGATTAGGGCGTTAATGACTAGATAAATACAATATTTATGCGAGCAGATATCCTTTAAAAAATTTCCCAGAAATTGGATAAATTATTATTTATTTGTATGATGCATTTATTATTGCTTTTTTATCATACCCAACTCATAAATGTAATATTGTAGTATTGTAATATGATTCATATCGATACTTATCTATCTTCACCTACCAAAATCTGTTTGTAAACAAATTGAAAGCTCTAATTTTTTTACGTACATATCCAATTAGTAATACTAATTATTATTAATCTCTGAATTAACACCTCAATAAATATATAATATCATTATTTCGTGTATAAAGCGGATATGACGTAATTCTTAGTAAATCTGTCAAGTGTTTATTTAATTTTCTCAGTTAATTTAAATCGGATATCGCACTAATATAAAAGGGATAGAAAAATCCCATTTGGATCATATTGCAATTTCCAAACTTCCAAGTAAATAAATAAATATCTACTCCCAAAATCTTAAATAAATCCCAGAACTACTTTTAAAAAAATTTGAAAAAATATCCAAAAATGGTCAATTTTTCCCTCATCCTTTTCGTCGGCATCGTGGCTGCTGTCCAGGCTGGTACCATCACTGGCAAAGGTGACTCTGTCTTTGAGGTCTCCGGAATGCACAATGTGACACACCTCGAACATAGCGAGGATGTTGGTAAGTTGGATTTTAAGAATTTTTTTATAATCGGATTTTAATTAATTAAAATTTAAAGGTGTCAACGCCTGGTGTGGAGGATATTCCAGTTCTGGTAAGAATTTAAAATAAATTAAGAAAAAAAAATGTAATTTGAATATTAATTTTTTTATATTAAAAGGATGTCGGAACGCATGTGGATCTCTCGGATACTCCTGCTATTGTTGCTCATCTTCAAGTTGTGTTTGCTTCAATTCAAATTGCTGCTCTTGCTGGACTTGCTAATTTACTTTCAAATTTTAAAAAATATTATTTTTTAGCAAACATTTTTTTGATATTTTATTGATTGAATCATTTTAATATGGTTGGTTGGTTGTAATATGATTGTCTGATTTTATTATGCTTATTTTATATTTATTAAAATTTGATTTACTAACAATTTTATAAATTTTAAATTTAATTTTATAATAAAAATTTTTTTCTTGATATATTCAAAAATTGACATTTATTAGTAGTAATTACAAACAACGATCAATACATATCAATTCCTATGTAAAAATAAGTATATTTAGCTTAGAAATTAAATTGGATTTAGATTCTAGAAGTTCCCTTTCTTTCTCCTTGTTCCAACTTAGTATTAATCCTGTTTGCCAAATTTTTGAATCCACATCCAAAGCACCATTCCAACAATTCAAATTTCCCAAAAATTCAAATTCCCCACTTTAAAAGCAAAATCCTCCCGTGGAAAATATTTTTTAATTGCGTTCAAATACTTAAAAATTAAGGTTTTCCCTCTATAATTTTTGTAGATAACCGACCACATATTTTTGGATAATTAAGATTTAAAATTTCTCAAATAAAAACAAATTTGTAAAAAAAAATCGTGCAAAAAATGCAAAAGTTTAGATCCTTTCGGGATCAAGGCCTATCTTAAGTGTCTCTTCCTTTTACATCAGGGAATGATGCTCGCCTCAAAGCACCTAATGCAAGTTTAGGCACCCATATGACTGTCTTCGACACGTCCGAAAGGAGTCGCTTGGAGAGCATTACCTTTCGAACTAGAGGCTAATGTGGGTGCCATCTTCTGGACAAAGCCAGGAATTGAACTCAGGACCGCACAAAGCCCAGCCTTGGTATATGGCGCTACGCTACCGAAGTAGCTGGCCAAACATTAAAATTCAAGACCCAATATTTATACTTGGTAGTAGTACCCTACATATCTTTCGAAATTTAAAATAATCAATTTTAATAAAATTTCTTATTTTATAATTTTATTTCAATGCAATGTTATAATCCATATTAATCTGAAAAGGATTTTGTTTAAATAGATAATTTGGTTTATGAAAATGCGAGATTAGCAAATAGCGATTAATGTAACTTGGGCTTAATCAAATTTTATTTTTATATTCACGAGATAAAATATCTTAAATATGAGTAATTATTTATCTACCCAATGTTGATTTTGACAAAAGTTTAAGATATGAGTCGAGCGTGAAACCGGATAGATATGCATAAAATTAAGTGAGTGTATTTGTTCAATTATGAGATAAGATAAAGAATCCGGGATATCCTCCAACTCCTTTCACATTACCTACATTTGCATAAATTTATTCTAACTTTTTAAAAAATGTTTCAATCTTTTTCTAAAATTTTACTTTTATACAAATTCCAAATTATATTATTATTTTTTTCAATTATTAACCAAATAAATTCGGAAATAGTTTCACATTCTCCAGGTGAAACTTGGCAAAGGAATTGTTCTGTTTTAACGGGTCGTGTTAATGAAACAATTTCGGGATTAGTTTCTTCAAATTCACCCCAATTAATATTATTTCCATTCCCCGTTACATTTTTTCATCAAAGAGAAGGAATAAACATTCGTTTGGAGGTCTCAACTGAAACCGGTCAATTGCAATATCCACTTTTATTCGCCATCAGACAACATGAGCAAATTTCCACAATTAAAATTCCATATTCCCCAAAGGAGCCGGTTTATTTCGATGGAAGAAAGCGACATAATGTTAATCAGCAAATGTATTAGTATTTTTTAAATTTAAATTTTTTTAAAATTTAAATTAAATTTAAATCAGGATTTATCGGAAAGCCGGGAAAACACTTTGTGCAATTAGCTGCGGGAAATTCGGGGAAGATGTCGCTATTCATATTTCAACTTACTCGGCATTTCCGGTGGATTTCACTTTGACCCTAACACTTTCTTATAATTTCATACTTCCGTAATTCCATTTAAAATTTAAATATATTTAACATCATTAAAGGGAATATTTATTTTAGCTTGAACAAAGAAATCAAAATGGAAATTTCCCCATCAGAATCCATATTTTATGGATTTACTTTTGATAATCCCGAGGTTGACCTTGTACGCATTAGCGCGACATCTGATGATAAAATTTGCTCCACTTTTTCCGTCCAGCCCTACAATGTAAATAAAATAAAACAGGCAAACTAATAGAATTGTTAAACATATTTGCTTTATTTAGTGTCCAGTATTTGACGATGATAGCAACGTTCGATTCCGAGGACTTTGGCAAACAATGACTTCGCGTGCCGTTATGACCATTGAAGTATACCAATAACTTATAATACAAGTACATATTTATGTATTGTATTAAAAATTCGGGTCATTATATTTAGAAAGTTCGGGAACATCGTGCGGGTTTCGTGGTCGTAATGGTGGCCCATAATACCGATGCCAAATGCTCTGAAGAAAAAGATCAAAATGCAAAATTGATCGATGCCAAATCTGGTCGGAAAAAATCACTCACGCTAATAGTACGAGATGAGAGCAAAGTGTCTTCAGAGATATACGCCCTCTGCCTTATAATTCCGGCACTTGTTGGAACCCTGATTGTCATCCTTGTTTGTAATCTATTTCGATGGCGGCATCGTTGGATGAGGTTTGGATCTTCTGCAATTATTAAAAAATTCTAATTCTAAATTCTAATTTAAGAAATCAATTTCGCGAGCTCCTGATGTCAGCCGAATTTGAAATACCAAAGGACGCGGTTAAAATTAATAACAATCCGGAAGAATTTGGTCCAGTTCAGACCAGAAATGATCGAAATCATGTCAATTCACAAGGGTCAAATCCAGGTTCAAATTTTTTTTATTTCTAAAAAATAAACTTCATATAATATTCATAGATGATCCGCTAAATTTGCGATATTCCGTGGCAAGCTTCTCCGAGGGCGTTGTACCATTAACCCTTGAGGAGGAAATGGGGCAGGAGGATGACAACGCCATCCATTTAAATTCTGTAATCCGAGTCCAAGAAAAATCCCGTGGGAAATTCAAATCGGATATTTTTATTGGAGATTTTATTCGTGGAAATCCACGCCTAGCATTAAAAAATTCACGGCGATTTTATTATACCATCCTGATTGTAGCTGTGTTTTACACCATACCTGTCTACCAGCTAATTCTTCATTATCTAAGGGTATGACACTATCCCTAATTTTTAAAAATAATAATTTGATTCTTGAACTTAATTAAAGTTCCTCTATCGGACTGGAGAGTATGACATTTGCTACTACAATTATCTTTGTGCACACCGACTCGGAGTCATAATAGATTTCAATCATTTCTATTCAAATATTTGCTATATTATTCTTGGAGGAGCTTTTGTTTGGATTGTTCGAAGGAGAGATTCAAATTTACATAGGGCTCCAAAAGCAAATTTGAGTAAAATGGATGATTGCTGGCTTTGCTTTCCAAAAATTCAATTTGATCCCACGAGAGGAATTATCCAACATTTTGGAGTATATTATGCGTTGGGGATTGCTTTGTTTGTAGAGGGCGTTCTTTCAGCGGGGTATCATCTTTGTCCAAACCAGAGTACCTTTCAATTTGGTGAGTACACATTTTATTTAAATCTTTTTGCGGATATTTGATCATAGATTAAATATATTTCCAGATACGTGCTTTATGTACGTGATTGCCGTACTTTGCATTCTAAAAGTTTATCAATTCAGGCATCCAATGCACATTGGAGCGTAAGCTAAATATCGTAATTTAAATCAAATTAAATTAATAATTTTGGAAATTGATCAGAAATTCTACTTTTGGATTTCTCGCCCTATTTGTGTTCATTTCCCTTGTGGGACTAATTTTGGAATTTAGCGAAAGTGCAGCCGTTGGGATATTTCGGAGGATTTTCTACGTGTTTATAATAATCATTGTGGTCCTTTATTCGGTATATTATTATGGGATTGGATATATCAAAGATGGTACAATTTTTTTATTTATTCCGGAAATTACCATTAGTTAAATGAATTTATTTTTTTGATAGATGAGGAAAGGCCTATATTAAATTGGAGATTATTTACGCGAATCAGCCAACTCTCCCACCACCCTCTGAAATATAGCCGATTAATATTTCCAGGAATTTCATTGGCATTGTCATTAGCTGTCATCCTCGTCACGGAACTCTCGGCAGAGCCATCTTTCGGAACATATCTACTTTACACACTTATTGCAAATGTTATTGGATCTCTGGTTTGTTATGTTGGAATTATGAAGGTAAATATTTGCAATTTGAATATATTTTACATTAATAGTACATATATTGTAGAAAAATGTATATTTAATATTTAAAAAAATATTTCAGCCAATTCACGGAGAATTTAAGCAAGGGCTTTGGATCCAACCAACATTTTATTTTGTGGGAGCCCTCCTAATTGGTGGACTAGCCATGTCCCTATTTGTCCAATCTCCATCTGCCTGGGAAGTAATGAAATGTGAAATTTTAATAATTCAAAAATTAAACATTTTGTTATTAGAAATCCGCCTCAGCTTCCAGAGCTGAAAATAATCGGGAATGCCTGGGATCTCTATTCCCTTTTTACCCATTTTATGATACGCATGATGCTTGGCATTTCTTATCGGCAATTTCTTTATTCCTGGCATTTATGGCAAGTTTTTTAATTTAAATAAAATTAAAAATAAATTTTAATCTGTAAATTTTCAGGGAATGTTAACCGTGGATGATGATCTCATTTTTACTCCACAATCAGAAATCCCCGTATTTTGAACATTCACCTTATGTATTACATATGTACATATCGTATTTCATTGGCCGTACAATATATGCGCAACCTATGCATTTTTTGAATTATTTTCAATGTAAAACATTATCTAAAACATTTTAACCGAACTTTTTTTATAAATGTACCTACGAATAAATTTATTCCTTACCATAATATTTTGTTAGCAATTTTATTTCCCATACCTATTTTACAATTGTTCAGATACATACATATAAATATCGTACCTACCTAATTGTACAAAATAAAAAAAATATTTATGACCTTTATTCAATAAGCTATTGTACAATGCTAATATTTTAGCTATTTGTATCGTAGATGTTGCAGTAAAAATATATTATCTGTATGTGCATTATATCTAGTACATCCAAATGTCCTAGTCTTACTACGGATAAGTATACTGTATTGCAATTTATTGTAGGTATAGGTAAACAGATAGAACTGGATTTTACGGTTTTACCCGAGGTAAAATTAGGATACCTAATTAGACGAGATTGTTCGAGTTTTAACTTCAAGGGATCAAGAATTCATCCAGTATCCTTCAAATGAAATTGAAATGCATGTACCCTAGTTCAGAAAAGGGGAGGTGGTGGATCCCTTAATCACGAACAGATAGCTATATAAAACCGGGCCAGGTACCCTCAAAAGTCCAAAGACCCTACTCAGACGGTCTGACCGAAATACACAAATTGTTCCTTTTGTGAAAGACTTTTAAATGCACTAACCTATTTCCCTTCTATTTATATACTACCTAGGTACAATGTTCTGTTACTGCATGGAACTTGAAGGACGTGTCCCCTTCTCTTCTCAGGGAATACGTGTCCCTTTCTCAAAATCATAAAAGGAATTGAAAAAAGGTACAAGATTCCTCAAATAAAATTTGCAGCCGATCAAAAAATCCTTGAAATACCTTTGTATTTTTTATATCTTACCAAAGCTTCGTTTTTACAATTCTCGAGGAGGGTTCAATGGGCAAAGAGATAAACGGGAACGAGGTGCTGGAGAAGCCAGTCGTGAAAGAGATTTTGTACGAGGGAGAGTACTACGATGTGACCCAATGGATCCCCCGACATCCTGGTTTGAATATTTCTTAAAATATTAATTTCCCCGATTAAGAATTTTGAATTTCTTGCAAAATATTTAATTTCGTGTGTTTTTGTGCATTTAAAGGTGGCTTACTTATCAAATTCTATACAAATGGTGGGGAAGATGCGACCCAGGCCATCCAACAATTTCATTTAAAGTCATCCGAGAAAGTTTTTAAAACCCTTAAGTCACTCCGAAAGCGCCCTGCAACCCCAACTGATCGTAATTATATTTAAAATCATTAATATCAGTATTTTATTAACCATTGCCAATTGGAAGCCCATTTCCGGGCAATTCTCCGGGGTATTTTGCAACTTTTCCTTTAAATTTGGTTCATTTTTCCCCAGAAATTTTGGATCCAGACGCTCAAAAACGCTACGATGACCTTTCCAAGGACTACCATGACCTATTCTTGGAGGCTCAGTCCGAGGGTCTTTTCAAACCAAATTACCCCCATATTATTCTAAGATTGTTCGAGATATTTACATATGCCGTCGCCTCCCTCTACATCTCCCTCTGTTGTGCTGGACATCTTTATCATTCCGCTCTGATTGTAATCATTCTTAGCGTCGCTGGATTCCGGAGTGGATTTCTTATGCATGGTAAGTATTACTGAATAATTATTTATACTTAGGATTAGAGGCAGATAATTAATGGGCCTTGAATAATTTAAATTTCAGAATATGGTCACAAAAGTATGACGGGTCACCCCAAAATTGACTACATTCTTCAATCATTCGTTATGGGTGAGTGTAATATTTAAACTGCCTAATGACACGGTTTCCGCCCCCATGTATCGATTGATCCCAACTTGCTTCCTAAGCATGAAATTTATAATACAAAATATTTTTTCACAGGATATTATTTGGGAAGCTCGGCAAGCTGGTGGAATTCTCAAGTAAATAAAATACATTAATTTATTGTAAAAATTTAATTTTTCTAAAAAAATCTTATTCGATATTTTTATTTTTATTATGTTTATATTTTTATTTATGTTCCTTTGCAGCATAATCGGCATCATGCATTTCCCCAAAGGTAGGTACTTAAGATTAGTAAATGATTACAATTTTTAAATATATATATAATATAATATTTTGATTTGATTATTTTAGATTGAAGCATGACGTTGATTTAGACACACTACCCCTACTAGCCTTCAATAATAAAATCTTCAAGGATCCAAAAACTCAGAGGAATTTCTTTATCCGGAATCAGGCGTTTTTCTTCTTCTTTTTCGATACCCTCCTTGTTCATCTTTTTTGGAAATATTTCCTCAGCCCCAGATATTGCATAAAAAAGGGGAAATATCTTGATCTCTTTTTTATGTTTCTCAATCTCCTTACGGGTATGAATTTTTATATGAATTTTTTTCAAATATAAAATATTTTAAAATTATTATTTTTTTAAAATAGGGATTTATTTGATTGGAGTTTGGCGTTGGTGGATGGCAGAATGGATTGGATCGGCGTTCCTCTTCTTTAATTTCACCCTTAATCATTCCCACCTTGATGTCACTTCCGATCCACATCATTGGGTTGAATATTCACTCCTATATACGGCAAATATCAATTCGAATCGTTTGATAGATTGGTGGATGGGACATTTAGATTTTCAGGTAGGAAAAATATTGTATATATTAAATTAATTTTAAAAAAGAAGATATTTATGAAAATATTTTTGTATAATTTCCAGATTGAACACCATCTATTCCCTACCATGCCAGAGACAAACTTGAAGTTTATTCAAGAGAGAGTTAAAGCTCTAGCCAAGAAACATAATCTTCCCTATAAATCATATGGGTATTTCGAAGGTGTACAAATTTCTCTCAATAATTTGAAAAAAGTTGGACAAGGTCAGATTGATTAGTTTTAATTATATGGGCTATTTTATTATACGATATTTAATTAATTTTTATTTTATTTTATGATATGTAGATTTTGAAATATCACTTTCATAATTCACACGATATAGAAAATATTTTAGGGATATACGGATATAATTATTATTCATAAATCATTAATGATCAAAGATTCAGTTTTTAACTACCATAAATGTTAAATTAAAAAACTTTCGCATATATTTTTCGAGAATATTTCTAAATGGATTTAAAAAACATGCGACTAATCATTTTATCAATTACTTTAATTAGTCTTCGTAATAGGTAGATACAATATTTGGATTTCTTAAGATGGAAATCTGGATAAAATGTTGAAACCAGATTGTAGAGCTTTTAATTTTATCCCATAGACCCATATCCTCCTTGAATCCTAGCTCCAAAATACAATAAATACGAGTATAATAAAAAGGACAATTTGGATTAATATTTTTTAAAAAAAAATATCTGTATAAGCGTGATATTTAAATGCGTAGTCTACCCTCCACTTCCTTCAAATGCCAGGATAAAATGAGGAAAACGCCAAGAATAAATTGAATATTTTTTGAACCGCTTATTTATACCTAGTAAAATACATACATATAATATGCAGATATTTTAAACTTTTTTTAAATAGGAATTAATACGATATTTAATATAATTATATTGTATTAGTTTTACTCGGATTAGAATTTTTATCAGTATTCATCGAGTCTTAAGGGAAATATGGAGATTGGGCAAGTTCATGGTAATTCTCGAAAACTACTAATCATAGGGCATCATGAAAAATACCCTTAGAAAGCCCCTGATATCCTAGTTTGGGGTCTTGGGAGTCGAATTTTGAAATATGTACAATATTAATAGGTCTTTGTTTTTTTACCATAAAATTCCTCCCGAGGCATTTTTTCAAAGTTCATGGTCCTAATCCTCAAAAACTCGGTCGTAGGACAACCTTATTAAATCCGCAATACAATGTATCATAGTTTTGGGGCCTTGGGCTTCGATTTTGGTGATGGTTTATTTTTAACAATTAAAAAACCACTTTCGGGGTGTCCTTAATTGATTTATAGATAATAAACTGGATATAGGAGGAAATAACGCTAAAGTGTAAATGCTAAGCATTTACCCTTAAGCATTGTATTGATGTTTTAAATAATCTGAAAAGGAATATAATTATGATTAATATTATTTATTTGGTCACTTTAGGTGATTTCCTGAGGTACAATAGCTAATTAAAGAGTTAGCGAAAAGATATGAAAATTCCAAAAATACAGTTTTTGAAATCTGGGGATACATTTACATAGGTATAACATGCAATCAAATGGGAATGTGTCCCTCGATTAAGTAAATGCACAATTCCTAACTAGCTAATTAATAAGATAGATATGGGAGATGAATAAATTATCTAATTAAGAACCTATGTGAAATGAATAAATTAGCGATTTAAGGGGACTTTAAATATCGATGAACGAAGAGGCTTAGAATGGGTGGGGGGAGGGGGGATATATATTAAATATGTATGTACATTTTATTAATTCTACGAGCCACAGTTATCAAATACCTATACTAATATAAGGATTGGCCTTCAAATCGGACTTAAAAGGAAACTCAATCAGTTCATCGTTGAATTATGTTGACAAATATTATTCAAAGTTACAAAAATATTTGTATTATTGAGGATTAGCAGGTAAAGGGATATATATTGAAGAAAAAGGAAATTCTCTAGGTATATTAGGGACATTCACTTTAAATCATTGTAAGAAAGCAGCGTTATCAAAAAGATTAAGGGAATCGAGAGAATGATCCCCGTAGTCAAATTTAGTAATAGTATATAGTAATATCAATAGAGCCTACTAAGTAAACTAGGTAGAAAGAAAAGGGAGAAAAGAAGGCACCTGAAATATTGATGTCAGCCTCGTCAGCCTTCCGCTTTCTTGAATTATTTTAAATTCCAGAGTCAGGAACAGTGGCCATGTCCATTTCATTAGTATCAGAGTCCGCAAGAGGAGGATTTTCAGGAATCGGTAGAGGAGGATTTATAATCTCTTCATCAAAAGAAAAATAAGATTCTGGAGAACAAATTGGGAATTAATTCAATCAGAAATTGCATTTGCTCTCTTTAATGCTCAGAGCAAAGAGAAAAAGGGGAATTTAAAACTCGGAGGAGAATAAGCTAAATAAAAGGCTTACCAAATTCTTCGCCAAAAATCATTGTGTTTGGAGGAGGGGTAAAGATATCATTGTCATCCTCAATTGAGACATCGGATGAACCTAAAATTTAGAAATTGAATAAGATATTGGTATTAGTTTACATTTAGAATACAATTTTGGTTAAATAAATAGGTGTATTCATTGAAAAGAACAAATTCATAAGTATATCTTACTTATTTCCTCAATCACGAGTTCAGTGCCAGCAATGACAGTCACCACCTTTTCATTGGAAGCATTGGAACTCTGTTCCATATAGCATCAGTGCTTGGAGGAGGATTTCCCTCTGAAAAAGCCGTAGAACTCTTGAAAGGAAGGATTTGGGGAGGCGAAAAGTGGAAAGATAGTATAATAAGTTAATAGCATTGGAAATCAAAATATGAGTGGAGCTCATAAAATTTGGACCATAAACTAGGAGGTTCAAAAGGTGTACTTTCCCAAAGCCGCAGCCTCTTTTGTACCCAAGTCATTCTATTTACCATCATGAGCAGTAATCGCTAGGTGTGCATTAAAGAGGAGAGAAATATAGTAGGTACTATATTATATTCAGAGCATGCACTAGGTACTAGACATATTGATGAATTTTAAAAAAAGGGAGATTACCTGATTATTCAAGTCATGTTTGCCTTAGGAGGAGGAGCATTTACTCCAGAGTCTGCAGGTAGAAGGGCTCCATCGATTGTTTCTGCAGCATGAGAAGATGAATCTTTAAAAGAAAAAGTGAAAAAAAGGAAAATATTAGTTTAGGATTGCATATAGGTAGCTTTATAATACAAGGGGGAGTAAGAGTAATAAAAGGGTGACACCAAAGTGTCATATATTAAGAATCATCTTATTAGATTCTGTCCCAGGATCAGGAGATGAACCTTTGAGCTGAAGTCCATTGTTGTTAGTCGAACCACTCAAATTTGGATTATCTTGATGGTGTGCAAAGGGAATGATTGGAAATTCAAACATTAGATTCTAATCAATAGTGAAAAAAATCTTCCACCCTACTCGATCAAAGGTACCGAAATCGGGCCTTAGAGTAATCACCGATTTATTTGCCCCAAACACATTAACGAGAAATGGGACATCCGACATTTTGGGGGAGAAATGGAATTTAAATTTTGCAAACTTAAGAACTTTGAACTTACACTCAAATAAATCCAGTGAAAGACTGGACAAGTAAGGATTGGAGTTTAAAGGGTATAAATATGTGACTCGGTCTCATTTTACGACCTATGTAAATCGAAGAATTGTAAACCCAATGGAGAAACTTAAGGTCAAAGGTATTCGACCTAAATAGGGGATGGGGGGCGGGGGGTGAGTAGTGTTAGGATATTTAGAGCAGCTAAATATGCCAGCTTACGAACTTCTTGTGGTATACTTATCCTGTCTTGTAGGAGCCTTTTAAGTTTTAGAGAAAGAAAAGAATTAATTAGAATTTTCAAGTGAAACATATGAACGAGTTTATCTTACACCGACCGTTAAGGAGCACCTTCTGCTCAACTAATGGCACCTTACACACAATAAATCCATCTTCGATAACGTGCATATAAACAAGAGGTAATACACGGTTCCTTAACTCATCGTATATTTGTCCTAAGTGGCGATAAAAGGCAGGCGTATAAACAGGCTAGAATATAAATTCAGATATTGATTAAGGCAAATATGATACTAACAGAACAGTAAGTACTTACATTAATATTCATGGGTTCCAATGGCCGAAAGGATGAGGAAGAAGAGAGAGAGTTTCATCTCTTTACCACCACGGCCCCCGCACATTCTAAGCCTGCATCACTAACCTTTTGTTGAGCAAATCAAAAGCAGCATCATAGACCTCTTTACGAAAGTAACAGGTCCTGGGTGAGCAAGGTTCAAATTACTAATCAATCAAAAAATCTGATAAGAAATTATAATATTATTGGACTAAAATTTGAATACGAAGTACTCAATTTTTTGGACCCTTGAGTCTTTTGTCAAAGAATTGCTTACAATTTGGCAAAATGTTAAAACTTAGTTTGAAACAAGAATTTCCATTTCGGAATTATTTATATTTTATTAAATTTATTAATATATAAAGATATAAAACATAAGAAATATGTACTCTACTAAAAAATTTACGTTGAATCATATGTAACATTAAATGCAATTGCATGCTTTATCTTTGTCTCGGCCCGGATCTATAATTAAAATTATTGATCTGTATTTTTGAATATTTAAATTATTATCCATTTTTTATCGATAATACGATAATATTGTACCTATATTATAATACATTTTAAACTTTATAATAAAATAAAAATAATTATATAATTTTAATATAACCTTTATTTTTCGAGATTTTACTCGTGATTACTTTGTATGAGGATTTAAATTTTAAATCAATAAAATCATGTTCAGCTGTATTAGTAATTACTATTCATCAACTAGTATAGTACTAGACATAAAATTTATATCGTTTGATTTTAATTGATAATATAGCTGGCCTTTGGTTGCAAATTTAAATTTCTTTTTTATTGTATTGTATAATGCATACGAAATGTAGTTTTAATTATAAATTTGGTAAGCATTATTAATATACAGATATAAATAATAAGCTTGAGAATTTTAAGATCCATAAATAGATGTATCGTAGTGTGTAATATATGTAGTAGTATTAATATAATTATATATGTATGATATATATCAATATTTATTTATTCATTTATATATTTATTTATGCCAACCAAACAAAAAGGCCAGTCTTGTAATTTACAATTTCAATACAAGAGAAATAAAAGTGCAGTTATCTTCAAAATCAAATACCAAATTGTTTTGAATAGCCGTGTAAAATTTTTGGAAAAATGGTATTTCTAATCGGATTAACATTTGGTCTCGTTCTAATCTTCCTTGTGTTATATGCAAGTTACTGGGTACATAATACCCTGATTTGGGTTAACCCGATAAAGCATCGTATGATTGAAAAATTCGGAGGGCCTACCCCTATACCTGTACTTGGGAATGCTTTGAGCCTAGCTATTCCAAATCATAGTAATTTGAAAAAAAATATTTTTATTTAAAAAATATTCGTAACTTTTTCAGGAATTTCCGAAGTTGCATTAAAATGGTTTGAAAAATACACTGGATCATTCCGTATCTGGTTACTCAATAAGGTATTGTACTATCAGTATTAACGGGCTTAAAATTAGCCCAATTATACTAAATGCTAATGCCATAAATATCTTATATATTTTTTAATAAATATGGAAGTTAATTTTTATTTAATTTTTTAGCCCTATGTCGCAATTGCTAAAGCAGAATATGTTGAAGTATGGCCATTTTTATATAGGAATTTATAATAAACTTAAAATATCCGTAATTAGAAAATCCTGGGATCAAATGTCCATATTGATAAATCTCCAGACTATTCCGTTTTGCATGAT
>JAAZTK010001112.1:0-15361 GCA_036507255.1 Megalothorax incertus
AACAAATGACAGAAGATTGGAGGAGCTACCAATTCATTGTCTTGGCCAAGACTTCACGCTGATTTGGGGAGGGGTTGCACTCAGCAAATGCGAATATTATCATCTCTATTATTCAACTCTTTAAAAAAGTTTAACAGTCATTTGGAAATCAGGGCTTCAAGATCCTACTTCCTTATATGAAGAGAAATCCTGGAGAGAGACCCGTCAATCCTCATCCCCCCAATCGGTACATGTATCTCTCGAATGGTAGGGTACACTACAACCCAAACATGACAAATCAGACCATATTTATTAATTATAAATTATGCGCACTCGCCAATGCATTAAGGTACGGTTATGAGGAAAACTTCTGCAAAAAATAAATCTAGTTCCACCACCGACCTTTGATCCCTTTTAATCGAAATGCGATTTCCCGTATTTTTTATGTAGGAATTAAGACTTTCATACTGTAAAATAATTTAGGAAATGCGTGAATCATTTGTGCGCATTTTGTGAATTATTTAAATTTACATTTAAAATATAACGCAAAAATGTAGAAATTCTTCCTTTTCATCCTCCTAATTTAAACATATTTGAAAGCATGTCAGACAATTTTTCCGCATCTCTTCATTAAAATGAGGGGAAAAAACTTTAAAAAACTTGAAAAGTTTGACTCGGCCGGTTGACAATCCTCGCTGAAGCGGCTAATGAGGCTCCATCCGCGTCCCTTGACACAAAACACTCCAAATTTGGGGGGAAAGAGCGAACAAGGAATTCTCAAAGCTCATATTTATATTAATATTTGCATAAATAAATGAGGAGGTATTCAAAGAATTCTCTAATAAAATATCCAAATATTCTTTCCGACTATGAGCATTTAAGGACTTGGATCTTCTAAGCATTGTTTGTCCACGGCTGACTTATGTGACTTGAAGTGTATTTCTTTTTGGAGTAAATAACTGGGATTTATTGAGAGAAAAACTTTGGCTCCTCCAAGGCCCTTTGTGAATTGTTAATGAAAAGCCAAAAAAACTTTGAACTCCGCCTAAAGTTGCACTGTTTGGACAATCAACCTGTGAAGTGAGAGAGTCGGCGGATTTACGAGCATTAACTTGACCTTTGCGAGCTTTTGAATATTTAAACCACAAAGGCCACTCATATCAGTAAGACGGAGACAACCCAGATTTTTAAAATTGAATCTCGAGATGAATTTAAGTGAATTTAACTTTCGAGTGCCTCTACAGCTCACTAGACATTAACACTCTAGTGCAATTCGAAAGAATAGCCAAAGAGAAATGCTATTAAAACGGGGTCTGGTGTTAATCTCAAAATTTCACTACTACAAATTATATTATAACTTATGATGTTAATCTCCCAACTTACTTTAAAATGGGTTTTTCTTTGAAATACAATTAGAGGAATGACACTTCTTAAAGCTAAAAGCTCTACTTAACTTGATCCAAAGGGAAGATGAAAGCTAAAGAAAAAACTCTTACTTCTGAGAACTTGAAGTAAATTAAATTACCTCTTTACATTGGGCTTGTTTATCTTTCCCTAGCTTTAAAATATTTACAAGATAAAAATTTCTTAAAATTTACAAACAAAAGTTCAAACTTTTTCCAAAAACTTTCTAAAAAGCAACTTGAAAAAAGTTATAACTTTAAAGAAGGATCACTTAAAAGAATTGTAAAAAAACTCTACTATTTGTACGGATAATACTAACATAGGTGATTCAATTTAAATCTCCTATGTACTACAAAGAATTCATTAGGATCTTACAGGAAATTCCTCAAAAGAAATAAATACCCGGATCTGTATTTACAGAAAGAATGAAACTCTGAATCCTTTGGAAAAAGCCCCTGGAAAAGTGTAATGGAAAGTTTAATTTAATTCTGAGAAGAATACATCCGTAGACAAATGCCTTATCAGCTGCATATCCTTCTTCTTGGTCGATTCTTTTCAATAACTTTCCTCGGGGGACTTAAATCACCTAATTAGATTGCTCATTTGAGTATTTGAGTATCGAGATAACGTCTCTCTCGCGGAATGAAATGGCTTTTGTTCAGCCATTGTCAATGTCATTACTTTAAGATAATCTGTAGTAGCCATTAGGCATTAGGCGAGCATTATCATGAGCATTAGTCTTTAAATTAGCTCTTTTATTAAACTTTAGCCATTTTGATTTGAATATGAGTATATTCCGCAGCACGGAATTCCGAATAAAAGCTCACTTTTCCTCAAAATCTAGAATTATGCATTTTAATTCAATCGTGAAAGATTATTGCATTTTTACAATCTATTTATGCACCTGTTTCATTCGATTCTCCGGTATGAACTCAAAGGCGAGTGTGGGATGATTAATAAAAAGAATTTAAACTGGCTCCTTTGAACTTTGTTGCATTCATCAAGTGGATCCAAAGTTAGCCTGATATGTAGGTACATAAAGTTGAGAGGATGTGAAAAAAACTAGGCTAGAAATTCATTCACTCATCATCAACTGGCCATCCTTCATTTCCTATAGCTCAGGTTATAATATCCTCTGACTCAGAGTATTAGGTACTAGGTATATACCCACAAAAAAGTCAATTCCCCCGCTAGGAAATGCACACCGCAAGAACAATGTACGATATATAGGGAGAGATCCGTTGACAGTCCATTAATTTTGTGGCAATCGCCCAGAAACTGCTCCATGAGCAATTAATTCTCAAGATCCAACCTTGTCGTCGGAATCGTCTTGCGGGGAATGGAAGAGACTGGGAAATCTTTAATTTTTAAATCAAAAACTTTCAAAGAATTTGCTCGTCTTCCGACATTTCAACCAACTCTTATGTAATTTTGCATGCAATATGTAACAATCTAATAAATCCGTATGAATACTCAATACAAATATGTAATTACATATGTTCTAGAGCAGTATTCCTTATTAGACCACCTCCTCCTCGTACCTATGAACCTCTTCCCTTCTTCTGTCAATCAACATTATCATCTCGCCTCCATTTCCTACCTCTCTCTACCCTCCCGAAAGCCGCCGACAATACTTCAAAGGAAAGAATTCTAAATTCTAATTCCCACTATCGTGTATACAAATCTCCATATATGCGATCCTCCGAATTCCATCCGATATATTAAGATCAGACCTTTTCTTAAACACTGATTTTATCTAGCACATCTTTAAGGACTCAAAATATCGAATTTATACCGTGTAACTTACTACGTGTAACGTGGGTCTTTAAGAGCGTTCTTATCTTCCTCAACCCCGCCGTTTTTGATTGTCACATTCTTGAGAACTCGGGGCTAACAGCCCCAGTCGCATGTGATGAGATATTGTATTATTCGCAGCCTACTTACAGTAGTTTGTGATGATGCAAAAATATGAGGAAAGTTGAAGCAGACTTCCCGTCAATTCCCCATACACATCAATGTCAACGCCTTATCTCGCAGATCCAAATCTTTCATATGCAATTCGAAACGGTTAGCCAGATCATGTTCCTCACTAAAAGATGATAAATGGTAATTCTCTCACGTTTTGTGTATTCGGAAAAATATTTAATGAAATTAAAAATTAATAAACTCCTCTTCCGAGAAACAAGACCCTGCTGGAGATCCGAATCCACGCTACATAATATTTTACCTATATATTAAAAGTTGTGCAATTGCATATAGTTACTACCTCCGATATAATATAAAAGTGTTTTAAAGGGGAGAATTAGATGAGCTGTCATGAGAGAATTTGATGGATGGATAGATTAGCTGAGCGAGTACAATGGGGCTATCCTCGAAAGACTCAACTTTGACCTCACTCTCTTAGGTAGGACTGCCTGGAAAACAATTCCTATCTGATCCCCCCTCTTTTATTCACGTAATCTAATTGGGAATTCTTCCCTACCCTCCCCCCTTCTTAAAGAAGAAGGTACAAACCATCCGTGAAATTTTTAATTCAGCCAATATACTTAATTTCATATGAGGTAATAGAATTTTAAGGATACACCTATTGTCCTCCGCTGGGGATAAAGTAATCCGTGCAACCCATAAAATTATGTACTTGATGGTGAAATATTCTATGTGCTTGTACATGTTAATTAAATTAGAAAAAAGGACTCGGCATTTTTCTTGAATTGAGCAAAAGAGGATACATCAATCTTTTTCTAACTCACCACATTATCGCTAATTTCAACTCGTAATTCACTTAATTCCTCTAATTGATTTATTGCCTTATAAAGGAAACAATGTTAGTTGAAATGAGCTCAAAAATAAGCCAGCTAATTTTTATGGCGAAATTATATAAATTAACCCAGATGGAATGCGCAAGAAAAAACCAATTTTAATTACCTAATTTAAAGTAATTCAATTTCAGCTGCAAAATGCTAGAATTAGGCACTTGGTTAAATGGATTTTAATCCTTTTACCCCGACAGTCTAAAGTTCTAAACCCAATAGGTACTAAAAGCCTATGATCGTTCAGTTTTTGTGCAACGAATCCTATAATTTCAATAGTACTTGAAATGAGGCTTAAATGGGGAGCACAATGGATTTGCCAATGAATATCACAAAAGAACCCTTTCCATTTAATTATTAGGTCGAGAAATGAATGAATGGTAAATTGGGTAGTCTAGCACCGTTTGACTCTAGCTCTTGTATAAATACCCCCTTCATTCCCCATGAAATAATAGGATTGTGAATTAAGACAGATTATTATAATGAACGGACAAATGTCATAGTTGGGTTGAGTTGAAAGGGGGAAAGAGTCGAGAGCGGAAAATGGCCGCCGGAATAAGTATAACAATGGGGTAGACCGGAAATAGCCTCTATTTAATACCCTAAAATGCTGGCAGATGTTCTATTTAACATTTGAATAGGGTTTTCCTTAAAGGGTTGGACTTATCCAATATGCAACCCCTTTCTCCCCCGAAATTCGGGGATTTTGAGCCTGGAAGAACCACCTATCTCCAATCCGGGGAAAGTCCCGCATAGTATCTGGCTCTCAAAACTCCCGGTTGGCGTAGCATACGAGTAATTCGGATATTTCATTTTATTCCGAGGAGCTTTAACCCAAAAAAACAATTTGCGGGACCATATCCTCCTTTGATGAGGGCTTAATTATTTCAATTGAACGACCTAATAGTTTTATTGCATGCGCTTTAAGCATAGGGACATTTCGAAATTGGTAAATAAATATTATTTATACGAGGAAAACACGAGAGAGTATTATGCAAATATAATTTTGCGGAAATTGAAATGATTCATAGAATTTATCTAGGTTTGCTGGACTTTGAGGATTGAGAATGTCCCCCATTAGTTGGGAAATGAGATATCCATTTCACAATCTCAAAGAGAGATATATTACGAGACCATTGAGCACACTGGGGATGATTATTATTCAAAATCTCCAGAGCATATCTTGACAAATAGCTTATTCACAACGTATGGTAAATTCAATTCAATTGATGGGAGCCTTCTCTAGGAGCTCTCACTCTCTCTAGCATTCGTGTACACAAGGGAAAGTTCGTGAGTCGTGAGAGGAATTTCGGTAGAAAAAGAATTGGGATTTAGTTTGGAAGAAAAATGAGGAGATGAGCTTAAATTCAAATTTAACTAGCGGAGGAAAGGGATATGGGAAGCGTACATTATTTCCCTCGATAATATTAAGTGGGAGCCTTCCAAAATACCTACCTACTCTCTCGAATAATTTGACGACCTTCGACCTCACACTCATCCTTTGATTTATGGTCAATGTGCCAAACTAACCTATTATTCCACACTTGTTCCATCAAAGCCGCCTCTCGTACCCTTTCCTTCGTACCGATATTCCTTAAATTAAGCCGCCGCGTTCTCCTAAGATCCCTAGCTTTCAATCCTTCAATCGCCCAGTCGTGGTTTATGGCTTAAAACTCATCAATTCTTATCTCTCACTCAAGTTTTAGTATTCATATCAGCTCTCACTTGATGGATAAACGCGCTAGAATATTTCGGGATATAGTTAAATAATATTAAATAAATTAGAATTTTTGCGGAAGAATTTTAGCCCGAATTCCGACCCGCAAATTCAAGAATTCTATCATTTGCTTATACAATTTCAAGCTTTCTTCCGTGATTAATTTATTAACTTAAAGGTTTAAGGGTTAAAGTCAACCCCTCTGGATTTGGATTCATTCAAACCACTCTATACACATGTTCCCAACTTTAGATTTGAAGAAATCTTCAGAAAAGGCTGGATTCTCGAATTGGGAGAACCTTTTAAAAAATTAGGCACGGTTCTATTGTTCCCCCCGACTGAAATACGAGAGGTCTGCGAGGTGCCGAGTAAAATTCTTCGACTTCATCCATCCATTCTCGAGACATTCTTAGAAAAGAAAAGGGTAACTTTTTAAGAAAGCCAGGGAGAAGAAGCCAGTCTGTTGCTCATGAACCCAATCATTGCACCTCTCAAGTATGCATAAAAACTAAAAAAGGGTTGAATTGAGCCTACTCCTCCACTTGGTGTCATTCGTACAGACACACTCGAGAAATCCCCTTAAAAGTCATCTGCTACTCCTTCGTTCGTTGAATTATTTTGAATATGAAAGGGAAACGAGAGATTTGATTGCTCGACTGGCGAGGAGTCGAGAGTTGTCTTCCTCCTCTGTTTTGAGGTGGAATAAAAAACATTTCCTACCATTATTACACTCTTTAAGGCTCCTTTTCTTGTTAGAGGAACGCGAACGTACTATTCTTATCATCATCACTCATCTCATTCGTCATTTCATTCCCTCTTCATCGCATCTGTAGACCTCCAACAACTCTGGCTCATATAGTAATTTTAAAAGAGCCTGAAAATCATCTCGAAATCCCACTTATTCAATTTTTTTACCTACGATCTCTCCAAAAATTATTTTCCAGAGTCCAGACTTATTTAAGAATGAGATCCCCTCATGATTCCATGAATAACCACAAAATTGGGGGTGCAATTGAGAGTTGAGACTCGTATTGTTCCTGGATTTAAAAAAATTGAGGCAAATCTTCGATCAAAATGCAAATTTCTCTAAACAAAAGCCTACAAATTAAGCAAGTGTTTGGAGGGAGCGGCGCGAAAGAGAAATGGGTGATAAATCTACTTTTGGGGACTTTGAAAGATAAACTTGGTTCTTTCTTCGGGGTTTTAGTACAAGAAGGTGGAGGGAAATAGAAGGATTTCAATTACATGCAAGCTACGAAGCAAATTTGTTTATTTGAATAGAATACATTAGCGAGCAAGTGTCGAGATATCATAGGATGAGGAAACTAATAGAGTATAGGCCGTACTTCTTTATATAAAACTCGTAGCTGGACGATAAAACCACTTAGGAGTGATACAACTTGTAAAGACTCGAGATTCGAGACGAGTAAGTAACAGAGTCCGAAGGATATGGTAAGGGATGAAGAAATCTCGGAATAAAAGAGGTCTAAAGGGGGGAATAAAAGTGGAGAAAAAAGAGTTGAACAAGACTCGAAGATCACACTAAAAGAAAAGTGATGTAACTCTTTTTCCAAGCTCGAGAAGTTTGAATTTCCAGTCTGTAGCCCTCAGTTTACAGGGTATTTCATTTCAAAAAGTAAATACTCGTCCACTAGAGACTCTAGATCCCTTATTATAATCGCATAAATAAAGGCATTTGAAGGCATTTGAAAGGGTTATCCAGGGAGGAAAGATTGGAGATAGGTATTTAGGGGATTTTAACAAGGGGCGGAGGTGGTACTTGAAGAGATACAGAGTAGAGATAGCATGGATATACTATACCTAGTAGAATAGGACGCAAAGCTCATTATGAATAGGAGAACAAAGGCAGTTTAAATGCCCATTTCATTTGTAGAAAAAGGATCCAGCCCTTACGAGTCCTTCAGATGACAGAGAGTGACTTTGATGCCCCAAAAGTCTTGGGTAAAATAAATAAAAAATTACGATACCCCTCCTTTTCTTGTGTTCTGACGCACTTGGGAACATGTGTAATTGTGCGTACCTACTCGCTCCAACCATCTCATAATTAGTATTTGGTCTAGGACTTGGCTCAGTCGGACCACATAGGGTTTTCGGACCGAGTCCTCAAAGGTCTACTTCTGATTGGATTGGAAATAAACTGAGGAAACGACTCCAGAGGTATAAATGGATCCCACCAGTACTCCATCACCTTATACCTATACCTCACTCCGAGGATTCTAATTATTTTTAGGAAGGAATCTTACAATCTTCGACAGCTCTTTAAAGACTTTGAACCCTTCAAACTACTCAAACTGAGAAACAATCACTCTTTCCTTCCATTCCAATACTAAAACAAGCTGGAACTTTTCTGTGAAGGGTTCCCCTCAGGAAAATTAAATTTTTTAATGACGGATTCCGAATTCTTTCCAAAAATCCAATCCCATATATTCCTAGTATATTCAATGAACTAATTCGCCGCTTTAAAATTTAATAAATATAGCCGGAAATGTCGGGAAATCCCCTCTGAAATTAGAATCTCCACCCCAAATTTAATTGCAAACACCCCTTTTGAACCCTACGAGCGGCAATCGGCGAATTGGTCACAATACCCCTTTAGAATTCGGCAATTTCAAATTATAGGATCTGAAATGGGCGAGGAAATTTGAGAGAGAAAGGGGTAGGGATCCTCTCGCAGAGTATAAATATTTGAAATCCCGTTTTATTATAAAGTTACTCCCACTTAAGCTTCAATGGATCCTCATCAAAAGCGATTAAACTCATAAATACGCGGATATATGGTTTGTGATAAAAAATGTCCTTTCCCCTCTGAAAAGGGCTAAAGAGTTGGAGACTTAAAAATGCCATTTGAGCCACTGCTAAAAAGGAAATGTGTAAATAGAGGAGGAGGAGGAGGTCGGAATGGGATCGCTAACTGTGGCCATCAAAGGTGAGCCAGTAATGTGTAAATGTAGCGGAACAAAAGGCTCAAGTGCCAACTGCCAAGCCTGCATTTTGCAAAGGTAAATAAGAGCTCCAAAGTTTATAATATGATAGGTGAATTCACAGTATATACGGAGAGCACCTGGGCGAATCCCGTCATGGGTAATTTATATGAGGGAGCGAGGAAAGACAGCCCAAATCCTTCTTAAAATTTTAATTGAATTAAACCCACTTATCCGCCATGTGATAGTCACAGGTCGTAAGCCAGAGCTCAAAGCTCTACATTTGAACATTTATTTACACAGTCGGGCATCTAGTTCCAAGTCAGTAAAACTCGTATGTAAATTGTAAATTGGTGGATGGTGAACTGAAGCACTAATTAAAATAAAAGACGACCATTACGAATGCAGATTGTATTAGTACATGGCCATACTAGCTTGTTTAAAAAGCAAAATATACGCGGCCGAATTGGTTGACTTCTTAATTACACATATGGCAATTAACAAGGATCAGGATGAACCCTGAAAGACAAGTGGAAACAGGTAGAGAATCGAGTGCAACATTATAAAGCTTGACTTCTAACAAGGAGGATTGTGAATTCAACTTGAACTTGGAGTCTTGGATCATATTTTGCATCTTCCTCTAAACTCAAAGCCTTTCCCAGCTCTCGACACTCGACAGAGCAAAAAAAGTAACCAGATAATGATGAATTACTTTCGCTGGAATACAGGTAGATAAACCAATCAACCCATTTAATTTGAACCAGAGCTCAGACTTGGACGGCGTCTGAATGTGAATTAAAAGAGATAAATGATTGGTGCAAAGGGTCTGACTTTGCGCTGAGTGATTTAGGTGGAAAAATCACCACAATTTTTATTCCTCATTCGCTTGAGTCTTATATAGGGGTAACTTAAAGGGTGCTTTTAATGGGATCGCAGAAAAATCAAATGTAATTTGCATAGGATATTAAACTCTCTGATAAGAGAATTTGTTCCTCGTAAATAAAAGCAGAGACAAGACATGGGAAAGAAATGTTCGTAGAATTGAAGAAATCCGAGCAAGATTTACTTGCATTTCCCGCAATTTAATCGGCTCATATAAGGAAAAATTCCTAAAAACCATTATAAATTATGCTCGCAAGATTTTAAGTGATTCTTTGATTCTAGCTTTTAGTTTTAAATCAATAAGAATTCAAATTGTACAGGAGCAAATGAGTAAATCAGTTCCAATTAAAATGATAATTAGATCAATTCCATCCCATTATTTAATTAAATCCAATGATTTAATTGCAACATCTGCGCAAATACTCGAGTTCCTGACATTCCCAGAATGCAAAACTAGCTTTGAGGATTCTCCTGAGTGGGATTCGATTAATATGAATAAGGTTCCCTCGGGGGAAATCGCCTCAAATTCAACTTGAAATCATTATATTTTTACGAGTTTTTAAAATATTTACGATAAATCCTTCAAAGTATCAAATAACCTCCGTAGTTTGCTTGCTAAATCATTTTGGATAAGCCTTAAGCTCTGAGATCATCTTATTTAATTCTTATTCTCCCAATTGCCATTTATTCTTTGCTTTCGCCCGAAGACAAATCCAGTATGAAACTGAATGGAAGCAGAAGCTCGAGTCATATAATCTGAATAATGAGCTAGCCAGCTCCCCTCACAAATAAAATGGACACACATGCAGTATTACACTAACTTCAAATCAAATCATATTCAAATTGGGAGAAGTGAACTGCAACTGCAAAGAAGCCAACTTGTCAATCAGGAATCAATCTTTGATTAATTCACCCTCTCAGCTATTGATTTGGACTGGGGATATCATTTCGAGTCGAGAGAAATGAGAAAGAATGCAAAGTCATTGAGAATCTTCCTTTCTCTCGACTTATCTTTGTATAAAATCTGAAATCATTGCGAAATATGTATTCAAACTTCCGTATATAATGATTAGCCACAATTCAGATTAGAAATCTGTCGAATTTACGAATGGCAAATAATATCCCCGACTCTGAAATTAATGCCCCACAAATGAGGGGTTAAACTAAAATTGAAATGGCGCATAAACACACAGTTCAATGGCCCCAAGGACTCTCGGAGTAAGTAATGAATTCGTTCACATCAATCTTCTCATCAAATCCCCTCTCGATTTCTCGGGGGGATTAAATACCTTGATAAGAACTGTATAGAAGCCCATATATAGGACGAGTGAAATGTCTATAAATCTGCAAGAGTAGGGATATTCTAATCCACCCATTAATCTGCAAATTGCTGCAATAAAATAAGGAGTTTGGGGGGTGAGAAACTGGATCATTCATGAATTATAAAATATTTCCTCTGGAGAGATTTAATTTTAAAAAGTGGATATGCTCAAGCTACCGGTTTAGAGCCTGGGAGTTGTACTCACATTGAGTTATTCTTTGAGGATCCATTTCCCCCCGTTCAATTTATTAGCTCCTCGATTTTTTATAAGCTTTTAATTTCCCCATTGGATCTATATCTTCATATCCAAGCTTGTTCGATTAGCATAGGTGCGATGGGCTTTTTAACTAGTGTGAAGGTCTTTCTTGAGTCAAGTGGCCCCATGTTTGAGATTCAAGAGGATAAGCGGGAGGAAGGAAATTTTAATCGCCGTAAATTATTATTATGATTATTATTTTGTTATCAAAGGGGTTTCAATGCTATCATCCATTTCCCCACCTTACATCATCACTTCCATCCTTTATTTGACCGTGTACCTAACACTAGATTTTACAGGTTTAGCTTCTTTCTCTCTTTTGCTAATTTCTCCATTGTAATTATCTATAGGATACACACGTAGATATATGATCTTTTTTATATCTACGCAATGCACAATTAAAAGAAAACATTTTTATTTGTAAAACGGATTTTATTCACCTTATTTTACGACCCTCCAAGTTCTCAATAAAAAAGCAATTAAACAAGTATGCATATTAGACTTTCATACATTCGAGAAAGGACAATACTCTTTTAGGGATATATTAAATTTTGACATTTGAACAGTTTACTCAAAGATTACGGTCATTCGTAAATTTATAGTTCAGCATACTCCATCCGAATACAATGTACTATGAGAATTCTTCAACTTAAAATAGTTGGAGGAAAAAAACTTAAATTGTTTTTGGCATCGATTGGGTGATAAAATCAAAAAAGTGCATTAAACTCCATTTTATGAGCCATTCCTCTCCGCATCCAACGCCACCACCAAGTTTGTTTGCATAATAAAAGGAGGAACGTTTAAATACTCATCTTCTTGTAAGGGGAAAGCACCATTTAAAAGGTGCTTGAAAAGAGCAGTTTTATTTGGATGCACTTTGTTTCTCATTTAAATAACATGCATTTGGCCAGTTCTATAAAGATCCACGGATCTACGCACTCATTCCTCACAACGTGATCGGTTTCTTTAAAATTTACAAGTTTCCCTTTCAGCCCAGGCTCTCCCAAAGTGGATGGAATAAGCCAGGTAATTACTCCGCCCGAGAAACCCGTGAAAAAACAATGGATCGGGTCGAGATGAATGTCTGTGGAGGGTTCAGAGAAATTGGTGAAGAAGTTTAAAGATTTACAAGTACTACAAAAGTAAACCGGCTCAACTCGCAAGACTTGTCGATCTCGTAAGTCTTGGGAAATCAACTCATCCTTGCATAGATTGTGCCTATATATCTCGGAGTTGCAGTATAATATGATTATCTTTGATTTCAATCGGTCAAACCATTTTTACAGGCGCCATTTGAATACATTCTCTGAGCAATTTTACTACATAGCCCTTAAACTTTCAAAGTTTCAAGCTCACCCCCTTGAAAACCAATATATTAGTTTCAAGAGGTTTGAGACAAGTGTTTGTATATTGTATGTGTGCACATAAACTTTTAACTGGCTAGGTGAAATTGAATAAAAACAAAGGAGCTCTCGAGAGTACAAAAGGATACCTCCAATGGGAATATAATATTATGAGACCAACCCAAGATGAACATTACAACCACCAAATTTCCTTCGTTTACAGCCTCTTAAACCCGCCCAGAACGGCCCACAACTCATTCTCGGCTATTCCGAGCACACTAAATATATTTACTTAATTTTTTCCTCATCATAAAAGAGAATGGGGGGAAAGTAAAGGGCCAAGCCACGCGTCTTGAACTCAACAAATACTATAACTTTGTTGACAGATTTATGGCTATTCCAATATTTTTACGCATCTGCTCTCTTCGCTCGCTGGCTACCACTACCAGTTCATTGTAAAATAATACCTCTCTAAAAATCTTTAAGAAATTTATATCCTACACTTGAAATTAACAAGCCTTTTGCTCTCAACTCCCAAGGCCCAAGAGGATGACCACTTGTTAAATGGGGGAAGGCGAGCTGAATTTATAAATATAAACAAAACCAATTTAATCGAGTCTGAGGACGGGTGCTCCGATGAAATTCAAAGTGAAATAAATCGATGAAAAACCAACAAGATTCAATTGATACTCTCATATCCCTCAGGGCTTCACTTTTGGTTGAGGTAAACTCGAATTAAATTAGGAATTGTAACGAGTTTCACCAAAAAATGCCCAAACATCATTTACTTTTCCAATTGAAAATCAAATGACTATTTAGCATTTTTTTATTTCCAGAAGGTATTTCCCATCTGCCTCAATCTCATCTGGCTTTTCACATTTGCAATGTACGAATTCCCCAATTTACAAAGTATAAAACAAATAAGCAGGGTTTCTGGAATTAAACTGATGCTTTTAGAGGCTATTTGAAATTTGTAAGGGCTCTCACGAGGGAATACTTATCGTTTGAAGGCGTTCCCAAACCCTTATCTCATCGACAGAATTTATGACTGTTTATACTTTGGAGGTAGTCCCTTATTAATAAGGTAAGCGTTAAATAATGATGACCTGAACTGTGGAGTAGTACTAACCATGATATTTAAATATGTAAGTAAATACAAATACTTCTCGTATTACATTGCTCCTACTCGTAGGTATTTAGTAAGTAGTCTCGGACTAGTATAGGCTTCCGGTAGCCCTCAACTTTTGTATATATCTAATTTAAGAATACATTGTTTCATAAGTAAATATTGTAAAGTATATGCCATATACTTTTTTAGATATGCTTAATCTTCCCACGAGTACATAATAGGGGATTAAATCTTATCTCCCTCCACCTTTAGTAGGCTCCCTCAAGTGCCCAGAGACTCCTTGAACAAATTCCAGAAGTTCTTTCTTATCCATTACAAAGTTTTGTAAATAAGATATGCATTTAAATCATTTTTAAACTCTTGGGCGCTCCGAGAGGCTTAAGGATGTGCAATCCTTAAGCTCAAGATCCCGGAAAGTCCAAATCTCTTTTTTTACCTTATTAGTCTAACTACTACTTCTACAAAGATTTAACAAAAGCTTAGCCAGAGACGACTGTCCAGCCTTATTCAAGTGTGCTCAATCCTGTAAATCTCACCAGCAGCAGTATGAAATGTTCCTATTATTCTCTCTAAAAGATCTTATCACTTTTTCCTCCCCAGAGCTCAAACAGGAGACAAACTACCCTATGGATAAAAAGAGACCAAAAAGAGACCCGGTCCAGGAGTCTGATTTCCCAATGATCCAAAATTATCTCGTTTTAAAATCAGTTTACATACTTATATTTCTCATCATCGGCTCAGAGCCAGGCGCGTAGGAGAAACTAGCCCAAACACAAAAGGGATTCCAAATCGAGCTTGGATGGTAACCGGATTCAAGGGGACTCGACTTCCCATTCAAGTGACAAATTGGAAGCGAGATAAGAGGAGCTAAATAGACTGATCCGACTTTACTAGGCGTAATAATGTAGAAGTTGAAGGGAACACACAGCAGGGTTCGGATCTGATACATTGGCCCAATTATAAGAGGGCACATACACTTTGATACCAACTCACCCGGGTGTCGGGGCACTCATTAAACTCCCGGAAGGAACAGAGGGGGGACTCGAATTTGTTAGAAGACGGAGTTCCAAGTCCAGAGGCTCTTTTTGTCCCATTGCAAGCGCATCTGCATGTGTAGTACATGCAGTATTATCGAGAGTATATTAAAAAGCTTTCCAAATCGAGAGATTTCAATTCAGTTTATTTCAATGTTACGCACACACAAAAGGAAGGCGGAGGATGAAAAAGGGAAAGCCCCTGAGCAAATAGAGGGACTCGGAATGGGGCTTGATCAGCAATCAGATATGGAATTCAGAGGGGGAATTGAGTCAAATGACAATCTCACTTTGTCAAATAGAATTCTGAGGGCTTCAAAGAGAGCTCCAGAGTAGCCTGAAGCCTCGTTCTGGGGGAGAATTATGCACAAAAAAATGAAGCATTGTTCTCATTATGAAATATGTGTATTTACAATTGAACCTAGTGAATTTACTGCTCAATGAACTACCCTAACTAGTACATAATGGAAAGGTGATGAGCTTAACCTCTGCTTGAGCCCAAATGAAAGCAAGAGCACCCCAAAAATGAAAAAACCCAACATTC
>JAAZTK010001113.1:0-15353 GCA_036507255.1 Megalothorax incertus
GCGTGCTAATTTAGGGCCATCTAGAAGCCAATCTGATAGTGATAAATCCTTGTAGACTACAGAACGGAAATGTTTTCCTCCATTTACATTATATGTGCCGACTGAAATACGAAGACGCCGAGGTTCTGTATAATCTTCCCAACGTCGTACCATTGCTCGTAGTATTACTGGAGGTGCATGGAGATAATGTGAAGGTAGTAGAGATCTTGAATAGGATGTGAGCTCTGTATTAAAGGTATGACCAAGGAGGAGGACATCAATAGCTTCTTGCTTCCCTTGATCTAGAAGGTTATTTTGTATGGTGCGTGACACAGATCGTGCTCCATCCATAAGCTTGGAACCACCTTGAATAGCTCCGGTCCCAGCATAAATCTTACTCACTTCATTCCCATTGTTGACCCACATTGCACGGAATACTTCTTCAAATCGACTCTGATTTTGTGGTTTATCCCAGAGGCCTACTAGCCGAAGTTGTGACTCAAGGAGGCGGAGACCTATGTAAGTTTGTACACAGTTGGTACGATCCAAACAGTCGAGGCAATTTGTACGAATTGTACCAATCTGAACCCTCTCTACACCGCCATCCTTTTCATAAAAGAAACCAAATTCTGCAATATATTTCCCTATTTGTGCCTCAAGCTTCTCAAGTCCTCGTCCTCCACCCCTCACCTCTTGATGGTAGTCAAAGAGGATATGTGGAATGTCTCCATGCTCTGCGGAATTTGTATGTTGTGTATGGAAAAGTGAGGAGAGCATTGCTTCACCCTCCTTTGAACCCACCAAAGAGGAACCCAGCAGATTGACAATGACTTGGCGGCCGTATCGTTCTTTGAGAAGGCGGAGATGCTTTTCCAGTGCTACACAAGCTGCCTCAGAACCCCTGGATAGTCTCACTTTGTGGGAACCCACCTAGAAAAAATGGAAAAATAAAAATGGATTTATTTGTTAGTAGGAATTAAATAGAGACATATCTAGTGAGGTAAGCCTAAATTCTTTGAGCTATATAGGTATAAGTGGAATAGCAATAGTATCCTCCCGAGGAGTAGGGTAATATTTTAATAATGGATATTAATTTTGGCACAAACCTGAACTCCAGGCTGTTCCCAAAAGAGAGGGACAGAACCCCGTGTTTGAAGGAATGATGTGACTTCATTCTCTGCTTCGTTGTATAAGATTTGCTCAGTTTCCACAAAGTTTGCCACATTCCCATCATCATTCGTTCCACGTACATTAAACCGAGTTCCAGCTCGCTCACAGCTCAGGCGAGATAGAAGAGCAGCTTTAATCGTCTTTACACCAGCATAAACTGTCTTGATCTCAACAGAGCCACAAGTTATTTTTAGTAGCCATTCGGAGCAGTCAATCCCGTAGCGAACAAAATGGAGGAAGAGTGTACGATTCCAAAAGAAGCGATTGTCCGTCTCTTTTGTGGAGAATCTCTTTTGCTCGCAGAGGGAGAGGTCGAGAGGGGTTGTGGAATGCGAAGACCATGAAAAATAAAAGGTACCCGAGCTAATCACTTTGCGAATCTAAGAATTATGAAATTTCAAATTATAAAATCTAATTCAAGTAAGTTATTACAGCATTTACAACTTACGTCAGACACTCTCTCGTCCTCTTGAAGTGGGCTTTGAAGGTTTATGAAGGTGGTTTGTGTAATCCGAAATATCTCAGACTCGCAAATCTTGCCCACAGAGACACACCCACTCACCATCACCAGGTACATAAGCACGTCATCCTCTGAAAAAAGAAAAAAATACCATTTAGAATTTATTAATCTGTAGATCTAATACAATAAACAATAAACAATAATTAATTCTAAAATAAAAATGTAAGAGAGATATTTTAAATCTTTCGGAATTCATAATTAATTTTTTAATTTATAAATAATTAGATTACCATTTGAATTGGGTCCTTTACGTAAGCATTAAAAAATATATAGTCATTTATGAGAGACATTAGAGAGGTATTAGACACGAGGCTAAAAGTATGTGGAGATTCTAATAGAATTAATTCTACATATCGATATATAATATATATAGTAATAGCCTGATATTATTGATTTTATATTGGAAATCTAATGCAATTACAATTCCCCCGAGGATCAATGGACTTGCTTAAAGTGTATAGAAGATGTGTAACAAACCTTGATGGAATTGGAGGACCCCGAGGCATCCATAATATGACTCTAGACTTGGCTTGTAATTCTTTTTGATGATTTGCACCTCTGCATTTGCTATTAAGAAATTAAGAATGGATGTTAACTCCTTTCCAATTGCTCCCATTTAATATTTTAATTAATTACTGATTTGTGCCACTGCATTTGATTCAAATAGTAGGGCATCCTCCTTGTTTCGATGTGTGAGGAGGATCGAATGCTTTTGAGGAATGTTTTCATGGTCTGGCTGCAGCTGCTGTTGTTGAATCAGGGCCAGAACCCTGTAGGGCTTCCCTAGTGCCATCCACTGGACCTCGACCTCACGGCTAGCTGCTACAGATCTAAACCCCTCGAGTCCTCGACCCTGCCCAAAAGAAAATATAGTATAAATATCAGCAGTACATGGACTGGGTGGAATTTAATTTATATAATTCAATGCCCATGGCCTAAAATTTAATTATGACCACAAAAAATTTAATAAAAAGACTTACGTGTCCTCATAAAAAATAAGTGGAGGAATTTCCAGAATTGAGCCCAGATGACGAGGAGGAGTAGTCTGTAGAATTGTAGATTTGAACTAGAATGAAATCTGACTGTTGTAAAATGTGCCAAAAGAGAGCAGGAGAAAGTCTCGACTTTCTCCAGTTATTTTTAAACAATTGGAAATGGGCCCCCACCAAAAAAATGTATTTAATGGATCAATTTGATAGAATTAATTGGAATGGACTTCTGCTAATTATGGAATGATTTTATGGCTAAAAACACGGCCAAAAATTAATTAATTTCTTTTTTATCCACAACATTCTCCCCTCAATTCTGACTGAAACCCCCGCAATTTT
This sequence comes from Megalothorax incertus, assembly GCA_036507255.1. Classification (NCBI taxonomy): domain Eukaryota; kingdom Metazoa; phylum Arthropoda; class Collembola; order Neelipleona; family Neelidae; genus Megalothorax; species Megalothorax incertus. The sequence goes on from JAAZTK010001113.1 coordinate 2,998, forward strand.
TAAATAAATCCTCCTCAGTCCGCTCTCGCTGAAATTAATTGGCTTCAAAAAATTGTTTTAATTGTTTCAGGAATTAATTAACCTTTTTTAAATATCTGAAAAATGCATACAAATAATTAATTGAGTAATTTAATATTAAATACAATCTCATCGGGGCCGAGGTTTGAGCTTCAATTCTTCAATTTGTAATTTATTTTAATTCTGACTTGGGTTGCAACATTTTGAAATTTTTACTTTAATTGACAGATTTTTACAAACTTTACGACGAATTGCGGCTGCCACATAGGAGAAGGAAGGACTTTGTGGAGTGACCGCCATGTCACGTGACGAGAGGTTGTTCCAAAGGGGGGAATTCGTACCGGGTCAGGCTTTCCTTAATTTGAATAAACCGGAGACTCGAAATGCTTACACAATGGAGCTCTTACTGCAAGCTGACCCTGGTAAAATCCAACAATTCTTCTCCAACTCTAGATTTGTGAGACTTTCTCCGCCTGTCCATTGTGCCAAAGACGAGGTATGATCCTAATTTTTAAATGGAGGGGAATTCCTCATTTTAAATGTCATTTTTCAGCCTTATTGGATCAGCCCATCCGTGCCAAAATTTCATCAGGTCATATTGGACGAAGTGAGTGACCATACGGCCATCCAAGAACAGTCAGAGGCCAAAAAGCTCATTACATTGGTCAGTATTATTTAGGATTAGTATTATTATACCAGTTCCAATTTAATTGGAACTTTACAACGCAACGGCAATTTTTAAAATTTTGTTGGGATTTTTTGTAGGCTTATAAAGAAGCACTCAGCATTCAACAGAGACAAACACTGCTCAATGAGCTTGCGGAGGGCCTTCATCATATCCAAAAGCTTGGTGTGACCCCTTCAGACCTCCCTGACCTTGTGGAACAGAATCCTCTCGTAGCAATTGAAATCCTCCTTAAACTAATGGGTTCCCCAAATATTGGAGATTATTTTACTGCTCTCGTCAACATGAAAGTATCGGTTCATTCAATGGAAGTTGTCAATAGGCTTACCACCGAGGTGCAGCTACCAAAAGAATTCCTTCACCTCTACATCTCCAACTGTATTCTCACTTGCGAGGGACTCACGGACAAGTACCTTCAAAACCGGCTAGTTCGGCTCGTTTGCGTCTTCCTCCAGTCCCTTATTCGCAACAAAATCATCGACATTCAGGTAAAATATTGTCTTTAAAAATTCTAATTTCTAATCATTATAATTGATATCGTAAACTTTTTTTAGGAGCTTTACATTGAAATGGTCTCATTCTGCGTTGAATTTGCGAGGATCCGTGAAGCTGCATCTCTCTACAGAATAGTCAAGGCACACGAAAACCAAAACCAGCAAATCCCTTCGACTCTCACCACCACCACCAAAAAAGACATAGCCTAAAATATACATATTTAAAAATCATGTCATTTTTTAAATTTCTATGAACTCTTCTTTAATTTTATTTAAAAAACTAAATCAAAAGATTCCCACACATTTCTCTTGAAAACCGACTTTACTTTTTTAAATTAAATTAAATTAAACAATACGTTTAGATATATATTATTGTTTTATATTTAAAGCGTAAACTGTTTAAATTAATAATAGATTATTTACTTGTTTAACTTTGGATCTTTTTTAAGTCAAAATACAGATATACCTCGAATAAAGAGATTGATATTGTGTATCGAACTAGGCTTGTTTCTGAATTTTTTGTATTTTCAAAGTAGGAACTAGGAATTGCTAAATTTTATCCTGTATTCTTGTAGCACGATAGTAGCATACTATTATGTATTGTACTACTAGTAGGGTATTTGCGCAAGGTCTGATACGAGTATTTAGAGTAGCCCTAAAGCACTTCTCTCTTAACTTTTCCTCCAGTTAGTTTCCTTCTTGGCTTGTGGAGTGAGTTGAACTTTAATTCCTCTAATCTTAAGTAGTACCTACATGTATATGCAATAGTCAAAACTCAAAAGTCCCAATCAACCCGGATGGAGCTGGAGAAGAGCTTTAAAAAGGTACCCCTCCGTCTCAGTAAAGTAGAATCCTTTCTTCGACACAAATTGACCCGGAATGACCCTCCCCTTCGCTACTATGAGCTTTGTGTTATCCAACTCAAGGGCTCCCTATCCCTTCAAGTCGCCTTTCTCTCTGATCAGTTCCTCCTACTTGCCAGCAACCCCCCAAAGAAATTTACGGCCCGCATCCGACTTGCTGATGTTCGAGAAATCATTCTGGTAAGGTTTTTATCATAATATGATATATTGTAATTGTATTACTAATACTAGTACTGCTACAAAGTCTTAAATGGGCAAACCTATTTAGGATTTTAGAGAAACGGGTTAATGGGTTAACCCCTACAACAAATACTGGGATTGGCAATGAATTTAAGCGTTTGATATGGGCTCAAGTGGCATAAAATGCACACAAGCTTAAGATTCAATGATTCAATCTATTGCAATCCAACTCCACTTGCCCCAAATAACAATCCACTCGCACTTTCACTCTTTAGTAGGTATTGCTAGTAAAAGTTTAAATGCATATATTGTACCTATGTACCTGTTGTATATTTATTTAATTTCGACTTATTGGATTTCAAGCAACCAATATTGATATTTGACCAGAGCGCTGACCGACATTTAAGACATTCGAGTTTCGTATACACATTAAATGCCTTATAGTAGTTATTAGTATTACTGATAGTGATAGGCCCTCCAATTCCTAAGTTTCTATACATAAGCTACTACAAATATCATCATAATAATTTTATCTATCTGCAATATTGTTTAGCATTCCAATGCATTGCAATATAGTTCTCTACAATTGTCAATATATCGTATAAAGGGTATATAGCATAAATTGCAAAGATAATTTTTGTTTCAGATTTTGATGAGTAAATAACTATATATTGATTTCTTCGGGTCGAAGGAATGTTGTTCCTCTTCTGCTATTTGCCAATTGATGCATAATTAATTGAATTTGAGCTTGTTTTTTCTCGACAAATATATGCTCTCTTATGATGTGCATATGCCTATTTCTTCAAGGAGGTATACACATTAATTGGAAATTCAATCCTGCAATGTTCAAAGTTCTACTTTGAATAATATATTATTATACATATGGATTGGCGTTGTAGTACTCGTACCTAAAGTTCAGAACCTCTTATCATTATTCGTATTTAATGCATGCCCGTTATACGAGTATATGGTATTAAATTAATATTTGATTTTATTCACTTTGCTTCAATATATATGCATATATATCAATATATTTTTGAATTGCTCTTCTAAGCATTTCAGCAGGTTAAAAAATTCATGACTTTGGCCGTTCAATTTTGCTCGAATTGGTTATTCCATCTGCTATCTACCGTAGGTAGTATACTCGTATGTACTACTACAATAATTGTAGGACTTGCCCAGCTTATGGTCTAAGGCTTAAGACTTTAGCCCCTTATTAATTATGTATCAATTTAGAATGGCTCGACTTAAATGTTCACACAACTACATTTACTTTAAATGTAGAGGTAGGTAGACCGTAGGTAGGTAGGTATTGTCTGTTTGCAGATACTGGGCTAATTCTAATCCTAAGTATTTCTGCACACCCGCATTCAGCTTCAGTTTTAATGGAAATTTTAATAAGTGATTATCCGGTGACATTGACAATGACTCTGCCCATGGTCAGGGTGACTTTTAGCGACTCTTCTTTCAAAAACTAAATTGTCAAATGGAATGTACTTTCCAAAGTCAATTACACAAATGGGGTGATATGCAAATAGAATTTAGCAATTAACTCAAATTATGAACTTTTAGAATAAATATACCTGGGATTGTTCTTAGGTTTAGTTCTGTTTTTTTTGCATTTACGGATAGTACGTGATATATGGGACTGTTAAATGTTAATTATGCTTTTAAAATGCTTTTTTCTATAATATACATATATAGTATATAAAAGTATCACGAGTCGGCTGACTTTTACTTTTCCCGTGCCATGATCTTATCAACAATTCTAATAGGCCCTGCGGGTATTGAAATTTCATAAATTAAGGCTTTGTAGACCTTGTCCCAAAGGAACAATCTCATAAATGCAATTGTATAGACTTTGAATACAATAGTATTTTTAAATGGGCTTTTTTGCGTAAGGGGAAAAATCCGCGTTCTTAATCACCCAATTGCATGTCATTATTACCCGACAGCGGCGGCGGCATACTCACAAATCACAATAGTAGTATACATACTACTTGTAATGAATAACTCTAACATGTCGGCCCTGATTTAAACAATTTGTTCATAATTTAATTTCAAAACGAGATGCAACAATGTGAGTTTAAACTGTACTTTATATTTTTATACAGATACCAGATCCAAATTCTCCAGTAAAGGGCAAGGATGGCTCCTCTTTTATATGTGAACACTTTCAAATCATTTACAAGCCAAACGTTGAGGTACGACGGGGTCAACGAGGCCCAGTAAAATACTCTATCGATGAAGACAATGGTGGACTCCCTGAACAGGTTCTGACTCTATACGGGGGGTCAAAATTATGGGGTAAAAGTGGAGGAACCCCGCCACCGCCCCTTTTTCTCGACCAATCAATCTCCTCCGACTCCTTTGACCTCTCTGATACATCATCCAGTGGAGGCCCCTCTCCACCATTAACCCCTTCTGACGAAGAATGGCCCATCCGCTCATCCTCCTCTTCTTCGGCAGAGTCGGATGTCACGGGAGCAAATCGTGGTCGAAATATCCTTCGAAAGATTTTTCAGGCTCAAAATTCTCCCTCCTCATCTTCCTCCTCCTCATCGTCGGAGACTCATGGCTCATGGCCTCCAGACCTCCTCAGCATCCACCTCTACCTTTACCAGCCAAACTCTGCATTCCTCCGACACTTTCACCAACTCTGGAATCGACAAATTCTGGTAATTTTTAACACAAATAAAATACAAATTACGAGCCCCAAAATAGAAATGAAAGGAAAGCAGGTAGCCTCTTGGCGTGCTGACCTTCTCGCATGCAATTTCCGCCCACTTTTCCTCCAATTCTAAAGCTAATTCCGTCATTTATTATTGCAGAGGGACGCTCTGGGCTTCTCTGAACCACCGCTAGAGTCGGATGGAAAGGGGGTCAGTTGACCTCCTCAGAGTACTGAGGACACTAAAGGAAAATGCGGGATTCTGCGATTGGAAGAGACTCCTCCGACCTCTTCACGCCCTTCATACTCATTTACCTATAATGCTTTCGACGACCTCCTGGACTGGGGTAAGTGCATATATGTATGTAGGTAGTATTAGTGACTAACCCATGACCTTGCTCGGAATGTTCTTATAAGTGCTACTTGTACATGTGCAAAATTATAACGGTTTGCACACACTTAACGGGGGGATATAATTACAAGGCGAGAGAAGGACTCTCTTTTTGCACTTGTACATATATCTATTATTTATTATCCTTCTCCGGCATGTATGATTAATATTGACTCTCTTTCGCTTATGTGAATAGTACATTCTGAAAGCAATCAATAAGCATACTTGCCGTGCCAAAACCCATAATCCTATACTTGCCAACACAATGGGCACTTTAACTATTCGCGTACCTACTACTGTATTGGCGAATTCCCCCAAAAGAAATAATTGCTACTAGTTCTAGCAGTAGAAGCTACCTTCAACTAATTCTGTGTCAATATTTGCAGGAACCCTCCCTACCTAGCCTCCTACTTCAAGTAATCTCCACCTGCTGCTCTGGAGCAGCTACCATCAAGGGCAGAGGAGTCTTTGAAGATAGATGCAGGACTTTTGTCCTTGTGGTTGATACCCTCAGAATGATCCTAGAGAACCACTCAGAGGGCCTTGAACATGTTATAGCCCTGCAAATTGTTAACATTATTCTGAATTGCGGTGGACTGCCGCCGGCAGACGGGGAACACCTTCAGATTGTCACCCGCCCGACAATTTTTCTCAAAATTAATCTGGACAAGTGCTCAACATCAACAGCAAAGGTAGAACATAATATATCCAAAAGACGTGAGTAAACCCTATCAACCCTATTTTTTTAGGCAATCTCTTTGCTCTCATTGTGCCAGAATGCATCTGCTACTCTCTTACACGATCTACTCACCCAGTCCTGTGGACTCGGACACCTGGAGCTTCAAGGATTGTCCAATATATCAATGGTATGTAATTATATTGGCCAAAGTAATTAGATATATAGGCATAGGTATCAGCCCTGGATTGAAACTATACTAGGAAGGATAAGGGTGACAATAGTTGAAGGTTTAGGTCAACCTCGTACCCGGAATAAGATTACTTTCGAGTATTATAAGCTCTACATATTGTCCGCCTATTGTGGGCTGTGTTGATTAATGGTGGCTCCTTTCACCTTATGAAATTGCTTTTCGAATTCACACTTTACTATTTAATAACATGCATTTTGACATTTGGCAGCTCTCTAGTAGAAAAAAAGACATGGGAAATTGCACTAGCTAGTTAAAAATGTCAATATTGAATATAGAGTAGTACATATATTACATATCGTAAATTAGAAAAGGTTTATCCATACATAGGTAGTATCTTATTTTTTTACTCGTACAAGCCTGAGATTTATCGTACTTTTTCACATTTTCTATAATGCCCATTGGAGGAATTTAAGTTACATATTTTAAAGTTCTGTTCTGTCACCGCTCTAGGCTGTCCTATAATCCATTCCAAGAGTTTTACTTTTTTACAACAACACAAATGCCCTAAACACACTTGGCCCATTTTAATTTTAATATCGGCCCCTGACTTTCAAAATGTCAAAGCAAGGTTTGAAACCCAACTTGTGGTTTTTTAGGAAATCCTGATTGGAGGGCTCGTATCTCAAATAGCGGGACTACTCCGTGGAGGGATGCTGAATGGGGCAAACTCTGTCCTTTTATTCAAACAAGTCACTCTGCTCAACATTCTCAAAAGTACCCTACCCGGTACTAGAAAGGCCCTTCAAGAATACTCTGAGGAATTTCAGTAATTTTTACAACATAAATTCATATATTTAAAACGAAAATATATAATTAACATATTTAATTAAAAATTATAGGTACTTAATCCCCGAGGAAAGCGTTCAAGTTCGAGTTCCTGGCTCACTCCCCATCAAACCCAAGCTTTTGTCAGCTTTTACACTACTCAGGAAGGATATCCTTCAAGGGTCCCTTGAATCACCACCATTCTCCCTCAAATTCAATTATAAGAAATAAAAAAGTGAGAGCTCAAATTATCTCTAAATAAAACATATATTAAAAGTAATTGATATTACCTAGCTAAAGATGTAAAGTAAGTAATCAGAGTACATTATACGAGTTCTACGATATAAAAAGATGGTTGCTATTTATGTACCTATAAATATACTTGCAAATACTTGCAAATAAAAAGAAATATGTGATATAATTGGATTATTTAACAGCGATTAATTTATTCCGCTTTCAATTGCATATATAGTTTAAAATTACTATTTTTTTAAATAAATAAAGTTTTGTTTAATAATAATTTAAATTAATGACATGATTCGTGCTTTGATGGGGTCGTTTCGTAATATAATAGCTTTAATTTTTTCAAGGTAGGATTATTACTTTTTTCATTTATTTAAATATTTTGCTGCTAGAAAAAAAATTTATTTTTTTAGGCAAGATACAGCTTTTACAGCCGCATCATCAAGTAAATCTGCAGTCGTAATGGCAAGCCCAGAGTCCTTGAGAATCTTTTTTGCTGGACCTACATTAGTCCCTTCTAGACGGACAACAAGAGGTACTTTGAGCCCAGTGTTCTTTACAGCAGCGACCACTCCGTTTGCAATCGTAGCACAATTAACAATCCCTCCAAAAACGTTGACGAGGATTGCTTTCACACTTGGATCTAATGGGGGAGGAAAAAAGTTATGGATGATTAAGAATTTAATAATTTAAAAGATCGAACCTGAGGATATAATCTTGAAAGCCTCAGTGACTTGATTCTCTTGCACGCTCCCTCCTACGTCAAGAAAGTTGGCAGGCTCTCCACCAGTTAGCTTAATTATATCCATTGTGGCCATTGCAAGACCAGCTCCATTAACTGTAAAGTTTAAGGGTAAGAGTATTATTAGTTTTTAAACTTTTGTCAAGTTTTATTCCAAAATTTCATAAAGCTTACCCAAACACCCAATATTCCCATTCATCTGGATATAATTGAGATCATACTTGGAGGCCTCCACTTCCCTTGGGTCAGACTCGGCAGTAGACTCGTTGTCAAATAGGGCTTTCTACATGGGAAGAAAGTCAATAAATTATAATAAGACCTAGATATATAATCCACCGAACCTGTCGAAACTTTGCATTATCATCAATGGCCACTTTAGCATCCACAGCAAGGACTCCTTTGTTCGTGTTGGCCAGAGGGTTGATTTCAACTTGAGTAGCATCATACTTTATGAAAATATCGTACATTTTTTTGATTTCCTTTGCTCCCTGTCAAGTTTTAAACAATTATTGCAAATTATTCAAATCTAATTCTAATTTATTCTATTTAATTTAATAGTTAAACCTGTTGAGTGGCAGTATTATCCTTGAATTGCAAGAATTTTGAGATTTCAAGAGCAGTAGCATCACTCATCCCAGCCATAATATCAATTGGGGTTGTCTTGATCTTCTCAGGTGTGGACTTTGCTACTTCCTCAATGTCCATTCCACCTGCAGGGGAAGCAATGCAGACTGGACCATTGCTATCTCTATTGAAAGTATTGCAAATACTTAATAATTATATCGTATTAGAATGTTTGAATCCGAACCTGTCCATGAGGAAGCATAAATACTTTTCTTCGGAAATGTCAACAGACTCTGCCACCATTACGGTTGAGACTGGGGCTCCAGCAGGAGGAGTTTGCTTTGTGATGAGCCGATTACCCAGCATAGCAGTCACAATCTCAGGCACTTTGGACTTGCTGGATAAATTGAAGAGAAATTAGAGTGTAATGAGGTCATAATACAGGTCTTTCAATCAAAAGTTGACAAAGTTCAATTACTCTTTTAGAACGTGGACACCGCTCTTGAATCCGGTGTTGAAGGTGCCTTTCCCTCGACCTCCGGCCATGACTTGTGCTTTGACTACGTACTCGTCCACACCTGTAAAAAAATTAAAAGATATTGCAATGCAATTACAAATGTATATTAAAGGGGTCAACTTACTGAACTTGTCAACCTTGTTCATTTCATTCTTATTTGAGATACAAATAAACTTTTGAACAGCAACCCCTCCACTAGCAAGCAGGTCCTTTGCCTGATATTCTAGCATGTTCATGTACCGTCTTGGACATTTTTCCTTGGGTCACAATTGATTTTTTAAGTACACAAATTTCACCTTTTTTTCGAAAACCTTACCACTACGGCCAAATACTTTGAATTTTTGAAGAGGACCCTAGAAATCTCAGATCGGAATAGTCGTCTCAACATGCTGACCCTTTTTATGTATGGACAAGAATAAAACAATTAATTAGGTTGTGAAAAATATCAATTTTTAATTTCCTTGAAAAAAAAGTTTTTACTAATATTTGCAAGTATTTTTGGATTTACTGAAATGAACTCACCTTTAAATGCTTCCGGAGATGAATAGGGATCAAAATGACACTGGTGGCAACGCCGAGTGTGACAATGGTGCTCAAAAGTAACAATCAATTTCCGAAAATTGACCGGAGGATTTTATAAAATTTTTATCGGCGAAAAAACTACCTGAAAATTCAAAATCCTTCGCGAGACTTGCTCTAAAACTCCATCTATTTACCCGGCCAAGTTTAAATTAACTTATATTTTTTAAAAAAAAGCACGTTTTTCGGCTTTTTCCTCAAAAACACCTAATTAAACCCTAATTAATTCAATATATACAATCGCAAATTGACATTGTGCCACAACCAGTTTTGAGCTGATTATAAATTAACGTTGTGAATCCACCCGGAAATCATTAATTGAGATGGCCATGCTCGCAGAACCCCGGAGGAAGATGAGGATTGGACCCAACCCCCAGGGGACCCAATTTGTTCAAGATGAATGCAACGTGGGCCGTCTCCTTTTGGCAAAGATGGGCTGGAACCCTGGCCAAGCACTTGGACTTGAGTGCAGACAGGGGATCAAAGAACCTATCCGATTAAAATATAATACGACAACCACAGNGGGCTGGAACCCTGGCCAAGCACTTGGACTTGAGTGCAGACAGGGGATCAAAGAACCTATCCGATTAAAATATAATACGACAACCACAGGTGAGAGATTTGAAGTCATTATTTATATTTAATTGGTGCGACCAAAATATTGATTTTGATTTCCCCCATCTCAATAGGACTTGGTTACGAAGCCTCGAAGGACAAGGATCCTGAAGGACCTCATAATCAAGATTTTAACAAGATCCTCGGGGGCCTTAAACCCTTCAAAGTAAATCTCCCTCCGGAGGAGGAGGAAGAGGAGGCCAAGGACGAGGAGAGGAAAAAGAAGAAAAAGAAGAGGAAACAGCAGGAAGATGTACATATCAAGGTATTGTTTCAAATGTCGCCATTAATAAATTAATAAACCTTTTCATTCAATTTTAAAAGATGGAATCTGAGGATGGTGGTGCTAATGTTGTCCCTGATGAGAAAGCCGAGGTTGTTGCCAAAAAGAAAAAGCGAAAGAGGAGGGAGGAAAGAACAGACCAAGATCTCAAACCCCAGGAGGAGGAGTCCATTGAGCATGTAAGTTGAACTTAAAATTTTAATGCTTGCAAATTACAATATATTCGTACCAGTATACATGCTCTGTAAACATATTTTCTAGGCAATTTAATAATCATTGAGTTCCAATTTAAAGGGAAATCTACTGCCTGAAAGGACTATGTCAGATGACGGAGATTCCGATGGAAAAAAGAAGAAGAAAAAGAAGCGGAAATTGAAAGACTCTGAAACTTTTGAGGACTCTAATGACCTTCCCTTGCCAGTGACTAATGACCTTGCTGAGGATTGTTGTGAATCTGGAGTGAGGAAAAAGAAAAAAAAGAAGCACAAGGATGAGGAAGATCAGGAGTCAAATGAGAATACAGAGTCTGAAATAGTACTACAACCAGAGGAAGATTCAAAAGAAAGTAGAGACAAACATAGGGAAATAAAGGAAAGAATTCTAAGCAAATTAAGTGCAAGAAAGAAAAGGCTTCGTCTCTCTCCTCAAGAGGTGTCCAAAATGGCCCAATCCTTTCCAGGTGCCAACCTAACTGCTCTACCCGGCTATTCAAACTATTAATTTTGAACACAAAATTTTACAATATCCATCTACCTATCTAATTATCCAATTGCATTCTCAAATATTTTAGAAAAAAATAAATATTTGACACTATATTTTAAATTAACTCTGCATTGAACTATTCATTTTAAATTTAAACGGTTTTAAATCCCTCCCATCTGATATGTTCAATTATATCTTTAATTAGGATATTAATTTGGATGTGAGGCTACAAGTCAATTAAAATTTAAACGGTCCTTATCCAATGTGATAAAAGGGTTAGATTAGCGAGTATAGCGTATTAATTTGAGCTATGCATTCAGACGTATATTGATTATGTAATTTCATCTTTCGGGCTAAGATAAATACTAATAATATAATGCATGTGAAAAAAGTGAGCATTTGATAAGCTACGGCCGAAAAGACATGTTATTTTGAACTTTGAGCTCTGTCAATTGGATCATCCTCTTTTTTACAAGTGCATATAAGGCTTTAACGGGGAAATATCGAAATATCTAATGTAATATTACATGTATTATCTAATACATATAATATGTATAAGTAAATTAATAGCAAATCTTTATAATAAATAAATTTGTTTTTTCAAAATTCCTCAGTAGTGGACTTTCAAGGGAGGATGGACAGGTTGAACCGGCCAGCGGACTCGTCCTGAGCTCAGTCTTCCAACTGGATGTCAATTAGGGGTGGTATGTCCAGGGTGGGACTGTCATTAGGGAGTTGGACTTGCCTCAGGCCTCCGGATGGATCCAATGACTTTGAGTCCAACTTGTTCGTCAATCCTCCTCCTCCTCTCGCTTGCTCGCATTATTTTTAATAAATAAATTCTATACGTCCTCATCTTGTCTGATCGTCCTCCACTACCACTATTAACCATTCTTTTTAAAACCAAACATTTCTCCGCGAGCTAAATCCCCCTCGGTTTATAAGTTTAATACCTACGATATGTACTTAAATAGTGTGTAGAGTGCATTCTCCCAAACTCGAATAAAGTCCTGAGGCTCGATACCAAGAAATGGAGAGGTGAATGCTGAAGGGCCAGTCCAGGTGCTAGCTTATAGTGTACCTCTAGTTGTATGATATATACTACATGGGAATTC
>JAAZTK010001114.1:0-15348 GCA_036507255.1 Megalothorax incertus
GTCAAAAAACCGATTTTCCGTTTTTTTGATTTTTGATGTTTCTTGGTTATTTTATAATATGAATTTCATGTTTTTTAACTCTTTTTAAGGTGTTTTTTAACACTTTTCAAGGTGTTTTTTCACTCATTTTCGGTTGGTTAAAGTCATTTGTGAGAACAATATCCCAAGCGAAGCTTGGGGAAAAGTCTTGTCGTTTATAAGGGTAATTTAAGAATTAAATATTTTGCAGATTTTTTAGGTATTTTATTGATAGAATTTGAGACATTTTCATATTCTACTACAATCTAGAATCTAGATACATATGTATGTATTATATCCTTATAATTATTTTATAAGTTTTTATGAACAAATGCTATATGAAGTATTGTAGTAGTAAGTACCCTAACTTCAGAAGAACATAATCTTCTCATTCATTAAAGGTCATAAAATCACGAAATTAGAAATTAGTTCTAAAATTCCGAGGCTGGTGATTCAGAGGATGTTTCAGTAATCTTTTAAAAAGAATTGATATCAGGTGATCTGGAAAAGGGTTACAGGGACAAAAGTTGCAAAGCTCTAGAATCTTGATTCAGGGGTGTAAATGCCTAATCTAATATGGGCTTTTCCCTAGTTTAGGTAAATTATACTAGTAAGATTAATTATTCAGCTTGTTTTTCTTCCACAGCCTTACCATCGACGGCATTGGCTTGTATCATGTTTGGACATTTTGTAAAGTCGTATGATTTCACAAGGCTTTGATCAAATCCGAAAAAGCTAAGAATGGTTGAGGTCACGGTAGGATCAAGGGATTTTGTTCGGCTCATCAGCCAATAAATCGGCTTTTGATAAGGCTCGCCATAATTGGCAACCAACATGAAATTTGTATAATCCGTTCCAACAATTATACCTTTGACTAAATCTGAAAGTTTAACCAAATTCCCAATTAAAATCATTAGGATTAATGTTTAACTGTCTTACCATTGCCGAGAAAAAGAATTTGGTCTTCCAGTCTCTTTGGATCAGTGATTGCACCTAGTCCTTTATATGTGCTATACTTTTTAGAGGATTTGTCCAACGTCCTAGACAAAATGTGCATGCATTTCTAGAAAACAACAAATCAAATTAAATTCTTACTTGAGAGTAAAGTCCATAAGATATTGGTTGTCTTTATTTTTCTCAATTGTTTCCTCAATACAATCCAGGTCGGGGTATTCCGTGTCATTATTTGATGTACGGATATACGAGAGAGTGTACCACTTGCCAAACATCTTTAATTATATAAATCAAAATTTCAAGATATTTTTAAACATTTTTTAACCTAAATTAAAGAACCTTCTCTAGTTGAAGATCTTTCATACGGTGAATGCCATCAATTGGATCGTGATGTCCATAGTCCGCAAGGGTTGCCCCAAAGTAGTAGGTTAAAATGAGGAGAATTGCGTATTTCATCTTTAATTTTCGGAATAATAATGGAGACTACGGCTAAATGAACCAATATAATGTAACGTATGAAGGAGTTGTTGATTATGAAATTTATCGTTAAACTTGATCTATGACCCGAATAGGACGTCAAAAATAATAAAGACTCGATAGGGAAAATGTTATTTAGGTTTATTCATGTATGTAGTACTATATTTATTTAAAAATGTATAAACTCTGGCAAATATGCAATCCCAAATGAATTTTGTTTTTTATATTTTTTCATACATATATTATATATTTTCAAAATATAATAATATTGTACTTCACCCTAACTAGTATTGTACATATAACATCTACCAATATACCATTTAATTAAGCATTGATGTTTTTATTCAAGTGGTAATGGCGTCGGCGTCTCTTCAGCAGCTTCATCAACGCTATTGGATTGTATCATTTTGGGACATGTTGAGAAATCGTATTCTTTCATTCGGGTACGGTCGATCCCTAAGAAGCTGAGAATGGTTGATGTCACGGTTGGATCAAGGGATTGCTTTCGGCTTGCTATCCAATAAACAGGCATTTTTAATTTCTCGTCATAGTTGGAGGATACCACAAAATTTATGTAATCCGTCCCAACAATAAGGCCTTTGAGCACCTCTGGGAAATAATAAACTTAATTGTAGAAATTTCTAATTACTTTTATATTTAAAATACTTACTATTATCGGAGAAGTAGAATGCCTCTGAGGGTTTCTTTGGGTCAGCGATTGCAGTTAATCCATTAATTGTTGTATAAGTTTTGGTAGATTTGACCAAAAGCCTTCAAAAAGTTTTAGATTATAACCCTCAAAATAAGTTATTTATCAGTTATAATTTTAGGTTATACTTGAACGTGAAATCATAAAGATATTGGTTGTCCCTATTCTTTTGAATTCGCTCCTCCATACAATCGACATCAGCAAATTCTGTATCGTTAATTGCTATTGGCCCGTTCATCATTATATACCAATTCCCCAAAATCTAAATTAGGGGAAACTATTTTACTATTTCTTCAATAAAATAAAAAATGATTTACCCGATCCATTTCGAAATCTTTCATCCGAGGAATATCATCCATAGGGTCAATATTATGATGCCCATGGTCCGCAAGAGTTGCCCCCAAGAAGGCTAAGATGAGGAGAATTATGGATTCCATCTTTTTATGTCAGGATTAAATTCCAGACTAACTGATTGATATTTATACAATTTATTTTTCAAGTAAATGGGAGAATGTTATCTTGTGATAAGTTCTTGAACTTTCTAACCTATAAATATCCTGACTGATATAAGATATAATGATATAAGACTGATATAGTATATTAGGTACAATATTTATGATTATCCCTTTAGCTCGGATTATGTAATTTGTAATAAATCCTTACATAATGCAAACTCATGGACAATCATTTTAAAAATTCAAACAAATATATTGCAGTACGGACATAGAGGGTATGTATTGTACCTAGTAATACTAGTAGTATCCGTACTATCCTACAATAATGTAGCATCAATGGGCTATAAACCTATAATGTTAATGTATTTGGATTGGGCATCGCAAAAATAAAATATACTATGCGTCATTCCCCAAAGGCCCTCTTCTAATTTATTTACCTCTGATTAATAGTGTTATATAAGAGCCCCAAGGTACAGGGCGTCTGGCCACTCTGGAGAGAGTGATTATTCATTAATGCCTAATGACTCAATAAAAGCTGAATAAACATGTTTTGCATTGTATTTCAAAGTTTTGAAAACAAAGCCAAAATTTGCATTTGATTCATCATTGAAGATTCTCGGAAAAGACCAGAATAATTAATTAGCCGACTTACCTCTGAGAACATATACTATTACTCACCAAACCACTAAAAAAACCTCTCAAGATGAACAACAATAGACAATTGACAAGTCTATTCTTCCTTTTGATCTCGAGGAGGTCAGACTTGTGTAAATTTAAATTCGCAAATTTATACTCAAGAAATAATGCGAAATTTCCTATTTTTCTTTGCCCTGAGCTTCTCAGGGATCGTACTGGGTCAAAATATTGCGGAAAAAGATCCTCAAGCTGTAATTAATACCTATCAAGTTGACCAAAATGACCGAGTCGTGAAAAAAGTGAACGCAAATTCGAAAAATGAGGTAGTCCTTGAAAATTCTGACGGGGCAAGGATTGAAGCTCTTTCTAAAAGGCCGATCCAATGGATTTATAAAGGGAAAGGGGTGAGTAAATTGTATTTTTATTAAAAAATGTCATCCTCCAAAATTTAAAATTATTATATTTATATTTTGCAGACTCCGCTTTATAAAATTACAAATTCTTTCAGCCCGGGGAGGACGCGAAGTGAGGGTGATGGCATTTACAAATCAACAATCTTCATTTACCCTTTAAAAGAATTCCATACTGGACAATACGAGTGTCGAGGAACTGATAATGACCTCGAACTCTTGTCTTATGTCTATGTCTACGTACCAGGTTAGATCCCATTTAATTTTAAATATACATGGTCACTAAAATATATTTTTTAAGGGCCATCACTTTTTGTGGATAATGCCGCGCCATTTCCGGTACAAACGCAAATCCTGCTTCCACCTGACCTCCATAGAGGGCCTATCATTATCCCCTGTGCAGTCTCATCCCCCCACTACATTGTGAAACTAGAGAAAGTATTCCAAGGGGAAAGATCTGAAATTGGTTCAAAATTAGGGTCAAATTTTGACCCTAGAGAAGGCTTTACAATAATTCTTAGCTACTTCCCATACCCTGAAGGAAAATATGTATGCTACGGTCAGAATTCACTTGGATTACAAAGAAGGCGGGAATATGTACTAATGAGGAATGATACATTTGCATCACATCAGGGTATCCTGCTTTTATTTTAGACCAATTTCAACAGTTAACTTAATAACAATTGGTTTTATTTAATTAGCGGATCAAGGGAATTTCAATCCAAATTCTAGACCTCAAAATTTGGGGGCGACACCTTTTGGTGATGGAGGGCCAAAGCCAAAATGCGAAACACATACTGATTGCCCCGATAATATGTCTTGCTATGTACCTAATTAAAACAAATTAATTTTTACAAAGTAATTATCTCGATAATTGTTTTTTAGGTTGATAGAATTTGCCGTGATACGTGCAAAAATTCAATGGTTGGATGCGGTCCAAACTCCCTCTGTCGCGTGGTAAACCATCGTCCTGAATGTTATTGTCCCAGGGACTATGTCGGAGATGCGAGAGACGGATGCTTCAAAGGAAATCCTAGTGGATTTCAAGGTTTGTAAATTTAATTATTTGAAGATTAAAAATATAAAATTTTATATATGAATTTTTAGGCGACGAAGACCCAGCTGAAAGATTTACCCCAAATTCAAGCCCACGACCTGGACTTCAATCAAGGCCCACACTATCTTCATCAGCTCCAATCAGTCCTCCTAATCAAGGTACAATCCATCGACCAAGACCTCTTGGTCCAGAGCCTCTCTCATCGCAAACCGGGAGTAGGGAGCCATCTATAAGTGGTTCAAAAGCTGTATGTAAATTTGACCAGGATTGCGGAGACGCCAATTTGATGTGTCGGAATTCGGAATGCGTAGACAAATGTTTGTTTAAGCTTTGTGGGATAGGAGCTGAATGCTTTATTGTACAAGGGCTTCCATCTTGTCGTTGCAAAGGTGAATTAGTAGGAAATCCAAATAGAGAATGTCTACCGCCATCAGCCACGACAGACAAGCCCGAAAAGTTGCTTGCAAAGCCACCTTCGGATTGCTCACCTGATAACTGCCGTGAAGGGACATCATGTCCTTGCTCAATGTTTGTTGGACCTCTAGGTCGAGATTGTCAAATTGACCAACAATGTACAGAAGATTATAGATGTGAGACTGGGGTCAATTACAGGAAATGCGTCGACCCTTGTGATAGATTGGCTTGCCCCAGGTTTTTTGAATATCTTTAAATGATGAACCCCGAATAAATAAATTTTATTATTTTTCCAGAAATTCCAAGTGTACTGTAACCAAACATCGTGCCAGTTGCGTCTAACTTAAAAGCAAGCAATTTTTATATTAATTCAATGATATTACATAATAAAAATGAAAAATATGCAATTAATTCATTTAAGATACTCGTATATACAAAATTTTATGAAGGGACCATAAGAAATTAAAAAATGAAATAAATGTGGAAATGGAATTTTGTAATCTAAATAATGAACACTAAAACGTATCCTCCTAAGATATATCAAATTTCTACCTAGAATCTTTTTATTCTATTTTGATTGGACTATTAGTAGATAATAACTTTTCTTTTATTAGAGATCCGATATTTGAAAGAAAAAAATTTTAATTCAAACGTATCGTAATAAGCATATTATGTTCATTTGCTTTGTGAAAGTTTATAAATCATTCTTATCCTTTTTACAAAATTTAAAAATATTTCAATTAAACATTAAAATGAATAAAATCTAAATATTTATTTTGAAGTTATTTTAATTTTAAATATTGAAAAATATATCTCAAATAAGAATTAGGCCTATATTATTTATAAGGAATTATTAATCTACCTTTATTTCCTTCTTATTTTCTTCCCGATAAAATATCCAACCACAATCACAATTACGGCCACTCCCAGGACGATGCCAACAACTTTTTGGAAATGAAATAAAATTTTAATAATAGATTGAATTAGATGGATTTTTAACAAACCTATAGCTGCGGTATCGGTGTCTTTGTCCTCATCGGGTGGAACTGGGGTACCTGGTGAAGTAGAGTTTGATGGTGGTTCAGTCGTGGGCACTTCATTAACATCATCCTGATAATTATCTTCAAAAGCAAGGGCCCTCCATTCCAATTCATAACCATGCTCGAGTTTCTGCTCTTCAAAAAATTCCATCAGGGGTTTGAAATAGTGCACAATGGCAGACGCATCAAGTGAGTCATCTCCGACAACCTCCGAAAGTAATTCTTTCCAATTTTTTGAAGCTCCTGCCGCCAAAATTTCTCTAAAATTTAGATTTTATAAAATCAATATTGTCAAATTTCAAAATAATTTACTTGAGCATGGCACCAGCTTCTGGATTTTTATAAATATCACACTCGTGGAGTGGATCATTTTCATCTCCAATTTCTCCAGCAGCCAAACAAAGATGCTTGTGAAGTTGGAACCTAATTTGAAAGATATTTGGAAATATTTTATAGGTATATGTATTTTTAAATTAAACCGTACTGAAGAATGAAGGATGTAAAGTATCGAATGTATGGTACATTTGCTGGAACATGATATCTTTAAAATTCAATAAGAAAGTGATGCATTTCTAAATCAAAATCGATATTTAGATTTTATATACTTGGATCCGGCATCAAAATCAGATTCGAGTCTCATAACAGATGGCGCTATTCCTTGATAATCCTCTCTGAAAAATATTGATTTACTGAATATTGTTTTATTTAAGTTTATTTATATTCTTGAACCTCAATTTGAGCCAATGGTAGTTTAATTTATTCCTGGGAATGGTTCCATCAAAGATCTTCCATCGGTAAGCATCAATGAGGTATCCAAATGGTAGGAATGCAATCTTTACAAAATCAATTATTTTAGATAACTAATAAAAGAAATAAAAGACTGACTTTGTCAAGGGCCATCTTCATCAGATAATTTATCATTGATTTCCTTTGAGCTTCATCATCGCCACCCGGGCCCTCCGGAAGCAAACCAATTTCCCGCATATGTTTTGGAGTCTGGTTAAATTTTTGTTTTGAAATAAATAAAATAATTTTGAAAAATATATATAAATTTACCGCGACAGAGAGTGAGATGACGTCTTAAAATTTTTAATTAATTATTTAAAAAATTATTTAAAAAGTTAAAATTATTTACCTCCAACAGCCTTTTATGGAATAATTAGATTTTGATAATATTAATTTTATTTTCAATAATTTTATAGGTTATTTTGGTACAATATGTATAAGTACCTCATGAAACCCTAAAAAATATTTATAATTAAAAAAAATAAATTTAACATCAGAATTCTAACCATCATTAGCTCCTTCCCTAAAGGATAAAGGCAGATCCTTATACTGTTTTATTTATATAAATATATTTTATATTTTAAATAAAAATGCAAAAATAAAAATTAATATAAAATTATATAAACCTGAAGGTAATACTGAATATGACCTGAAAAGGGCATTAAAAAGAAATCAAAATTTTTGAAAACCTCCCTTTTACATTTATATTTCAAAATTCAAAATTTACCAACCAAGCTCATGATGAATGGTGATAAAATCCTATAAAATATAAAAATATAAAAAATATAAGTAAATCATTCTACATGAAGTTAAGTAGAATGAATTTTTTGATCAGCTTACCTCCATGTTGACTTTTGTACACATTTTGACCCTAAAATCTTCCCCATCGGAAAAGTCCCAGGCGCCTAAATTTTTTGTTTCATGCTTTGTAATTTTAATATAAAATAATTTTATAACAAATTACTGGCATGACACACAATCTCCCGATCTTCTGGGCGGATTATAATACCCTTTTCTCCGTAGCTCATGGACATATCCTCAAGGTCTGAACTTACGAAAAATTCGTTGGCTATTTCAAACATTGCTGTGATTCCTTCTTGAGTTTCATCGTATCTCTAAAATATTTTAATAAATATCAAAGATAGTATCGTATTATATTACTTCACGCAAAGCTTCCGTGACATCAAAAACTTCAGCGTCATCGTAAGGAAGCACGAGATGGTAAATATTATTCCATTGTTGTCCCCACATATTGCCTTAAAAAATTTATTATATATATACGTAATTTCCCAAAAAAGATTTCTAATCTTTTACCAAGCAAATGAGAAGGAATTGGCTCTCCAGGCTTAACAATATCCGGATAAACTTTCTCGAGTCTATGCCTAACATACGCGTGTAAATTCAAATATAAATCACGGACTTGCTGCCACGCGTTTTCAAATTCTTCACGAATAGTCTCAGATTCATATCCTATATTTTTGGTTTGATTTATCATTTGCGTAGAGCATAAAATACAGATAATAATATTTCAAATACCCTTTAGCCAAAAATCTCCCATATTCGCATATCCTAGTTTTTATTTACAGTATTTTAGACACAAGTACATAAATATTTCCATTTTAATAAAAAATACCATTTTGCTCTGCAGCTTTATTGCTCAGATCAAGATATTTGTCGTAGAGTCCCTTTTGGCGGACTTCCCTTCCAGAAACCTCTCTCCAACCTTTCCAGACATATTCCAAAAGGGCTGGGTCTTCCGAAGTAGCCATTATATCCTCCAAATCTAAATTATATTAGAAATATTATTTTTAAAGATCGAAGAATTATCAAAAATATTACGAGGATTCAAACTCCAGCCTTCTGTTGCCAAATCGCAATCTTGCTTATCAAATGGACATATTTTTCCTCCCGAATAAATTGTCCCCATTTCGTTTAAAGTATTTGTGTACTGAAAGTATGAAAGTATGATATAAATCTTATTAAGCAGAAATGAAATTAAATATCCAAAAAACAACCTCTTCCAATTCGGTCTGACTCAAAGCTGCTGTCCCAACATCTTTGAGGATGGTCAAAAGACGTTTGGTTTCACCTTCTGGGAAATGATCAAGCTCAAAATGACGGAAAGTTTTGTCCCAAATTGTATAAGTAAAGTTGGCCCAAGCCAATGAAGCTTTGGTGAGTTCTTCTTGAGCGGTTTCATTGTTGACGTCTGATTTTTAAAGAATTTGTTAAATTTTTTCATGTCATAAAATTTAATATTCAGAAATTACCAGTTTGATATCCCCATTCGGCCAAACCGTATAAATTCATCAAGGATGATGCTTGAGGCTCGTATGTATTGTCCAAAAAATTTTGAGCATGCTCCACGCAAAATTCTAGGAAATAAAATAATTAATTTTTTAAATGTTTTTAAAAATATTCCAAAATCTTACCACCAAAACAAGGAAGCTCTCCTTCTCTTTCTAGCTCTCCATCAATAAAATCAAATAGAGGTTGAAAATAGTTTAAAAGTGGTTGAATTGACATGTCAGGGCTTCCAGTAATTTCTTGCAAAGATACAGGCCAAGGTTCGGTCATCCCCATTTCCATCATTTTTCTAAATTCAAATAATATCTTAATAAGCCATTATTTTCATAAAAGATTGTAAACCCCAAAAGATTTCCAGCTTCCAAACTTCCAGCAAAATCACATTGATATAAAGGATCTGAAATTTAAATATTGATTAGCATATACTTTTTTCAATTTCACTTCATTTTTTGCCTGATTCTGGATCTTCAGGATCGAACTGTCCTGCTGCTTTACACATGGCTTCGTAAAATTGGAATTGAAGAATATGACTGACAAAATATCTGATATAAGGAACATTTGACACGACGTGGTATTTTGCTGCCGCATCGAAAACTTCATCCGGTCGATCAGAGGGTGGGCTAATTCCCTGATTTCTCATTCTATAAATTGCTATTAGTATATGCCTATGATTAGAATTAAGATGGAATTTCTTACCTCAACTCCCACCATCGTTTATTGTATTCACTAGTTGGAAGCGTCCCTTCAAATACCTCCCATCGCCAAGAGTCCATCGAGATTGCAAATGGGAAGAATGCAAACTGAAATATAAATTATTAAATATTTTTAAAAATATTTAAAAACACACCTTTTGAAGAGCCATATAGTAAAGGAAATTGATGTCGACGGGAGTGACCTCTCGGTTACTCCTTTTCCTTTGATCTTCCTCTGGATCTGGAGTCACTTCATCGGGACAATCAACATCAACGCCCATATCAAAACCCAGTTCGCATTGAAGATGCTTTGGTGTCATTACGGCAAGAGCGAGAGCATCTAAACAATGATGTTTTCAAAAATTTATATTTTGTAAATAGAAATAATAATACCGCCAATAGCCTCGTGATATCCAGGATTAGCGCCCTGAAATTTTTTCATTATTTACATATAGAATGGCTACTTTGTAACTTGTTCATTGTTCGATAATAAATTATAGTTAAAAAATTACATTTCGGAAAATATAATGGTGGTTTTTGTATTGCATGAAATACCTTTCAATTTGAAATTATGTACAATATATTAATTTTAAATTAAAATTGAATTCAAAATGAAAAATCTTACTCGATGTGTCCCATCTCATGATGGACTGTCACAACTATAAAAAGATATAAATATCTTTTAGAAACTCTACAAAAATTTCCAGTTAATTCTTTTTGAATAAATTATACGGTTATCAGAATTGACTTCAGTGCACATTTTTGTTCTGAAATCATTTCCATTTGGTCCGAGGCAAAAATCTCTAAAATATTCAAATTCCTATTAGCGAAAAAAACCTTTGTAAATATTAAATTAAAATTACTCAGCCGAAGCATGACCTTTATAAAAATGTAATAATTAATTATTTTGACGCATATTTTGAATTCGAGTAAAAATTTACAAATGACTTCTTTATCTTCAGGTCGGGTAAACATTGATAAATCCCAAAACTCTTGTGGCATTGCCATTAATCCCATTCCAGTAAACTAAAATTATTAATACTCGTAGTATATACAATATACATTTTCTAATCCTAAGATAATTTCGAATTAAAAAAATATTTCTTACAAAATCATCAGAAACTCTGAACATTTTATCGACTGTATAATTCTGTTATAAAAAATTAAAAAATAAATTTTAAATATTTAATTTAAAATTAAATTAAAGTACTTTGTTTATCATCTCTTGAGTTGGATCCAAATCAGCTTCTTCAGGGTCTAAAAATTGTTTTAAAAATTTGTAAAATACAAAATACTTAAAAAAATTGTAAAAAAATTACAAGGTCTCGTTCTTCCATTTAAATTGGCCCAATCCTTAAAATTATTTTTATAAATTTTTTTAATTAATATTTTAAGAAAAAACCTGGGCCCAAATATTTCCCATCAAATTAGCGGGAAGATAACCATATTTTGAGATTTTACTCTCAAGATTTTGCTCCTTCCTCAATTGCATTCTAACATAGGCGTGAAGCTTTTGATATGGTACTCGAAGTTCTTCCCAGATGGCTCTCATTTCATCCTTAAATTTCCTATATAAATATATGAAATAAAATGATTTTTTAATTAAAATTCTTCAAATTAAAATTACCCCGAAGTCCAATCTACTTCACCAGTGTCATATTGAGATACCCATATATCGCTCATATCATTCAAATCTATTTTGTATGAATAATTAAATACATATTCTTATTTTTTGACCATAGTAGGTATTATATATTAAACCTAAAGTTTCAGCAATTTTATTTTGATATCCAATAAATGTTGAATAGATCTCTGATGAGACATCTTGATGAGTTGAGATAGCATCATGCCTATATTTAAACACGGAAAATCAATCATGGCTTAGGATATTATCTATTATTTAATATACCAAGCAGTCCAATAATAGGCAAGTTCATCATAATCAGTTACACTAGCTAATTTGGCTTCGATATCTAGATAAATAGCGAAAAATCAATTATTAGAATTTGAATACATGTTCGGGAAATGGAAAAGGCATATGCTCTTGAGATATTTCTTATCAAAATATGTCATTTTTTGGAGTATTATGAAATCCTTCATTGATTTACAATTAATTATTTAATTTGTATTACGTTCGAGATAAAGATCGCATTTCTGGTCGTTGTTATATTCGCAAACTGTTGAGGTTGCATAAGCCCTCTCCATTGCGCTTAGAATACGATTCATCTAAAGATTAATTTAATAAGTTAAAATGATATGATATTACGGGAATAAATTACCTCCTGGACATCCTCTGCAGGTAGGAGACCAGGACCATGTATCCGAAGATATCGGATTTCCCTTTTAATCTTCTCGTCAGTATATTGTTCCCATTGGGGAAACTGGTCTTTAATTTCCGCCTGCTTCTCCGCTTGAAATTCTTGAAATTTGATATTGGCATCTCCCTTTAAAATGTTGCAAATTATATTGATATATAAAAATGGCCAATTAAGTTTGTACGGAAATTTGTTCATTCTCATCCGTGACATCAGTCATATAATTCCATCTAGCTGTCATTTGTAGATTGCTTTTAAAATTCAATAATTTCTTTTTAATTGTCCAAACTTTTTAGGTAGTAGAAAAATTATTTACAATAGTTACCATTCACTGGAATAACTAGGGTCAAGGGACTCTAAATATATTCTTGCTTCTTCTTGTTCCTCTTCAACCGTTTTGGAAATTTTTGGTGGTTTTCCCAAGACATTACAAATAATAAGTAGGAAAACTAAATAAAATTTAAATCCCATTTTGTGGGCCGTGTTAAAGGGCTAAAATTGGACTGATTTTTTGGGATGACAGTTAAATCTAATTAAAAGGATTTTTTTACAATGAATTGTCTGATTTAAAATTAAATTGAGTGTGTACCTGACTGATAAGGTTTTGATTATCAGACCGCCGCTATCAGAACATGTTATTGTTTGCCAAATATTTCCATTCAATTTAAATACGGAAATTTTACAATCTGAGAAATGAATCATTGTAATTCTTTTTCAGGAATTATCAATTTACATTTATCGGCGCATATTTGAAATAATTTATACTACAAAATAAATGATTGGTTCAATCAGGATGTATAAATGTATTTTTAAAATTTAATTTATAAATTAACCTTATACAGTGCAGTCTCTCTATAACGGACTTCTCTATAACGGAAACCCCTCTATAGCGGACTTTTCGAAATTCCCCGACAGTCGAGATAGGGAATTACATGTTAAAGGCTTTCTCTATAGCGGACTTCTATATAACGGAAACCTCCCTATAACGGACCATTTTCCCCTCCCCTTGAACCATAAAAACCTCTCTATAACGGACTACCCAACTAATTTTACGGAATTTTTGGAGAAAAATTCAATTTTTCTTGATTTTTTGAAAAAATTCACAAAATTTATTTAATCATTATTCATTAATATTACAATATATTTAAGTTGAATCTTCTCTTCTTTTATTAGATAGGTCAGATATTGTTTGAAATGTATTAAATTTAATATTGTATAATAAGGTATCCCATATGTTCCCTATTACATATATATGGGACCCTCGACTTATAAGGGACCAAGTCCGCAATAGAGAGAGTTTCTTTATAAGGGAACCCCTAATCTAACAAACTAATTTACACCGGCCCTTCGAGTCCGTTATAGAGAGACTGCACTGTATACAACAAGTAGGAAAAAATGATATTTAATTCAAATACTCGTATAAATGTAATATTAGGTACATGTCATATTTTATTCCAATTAATATATTATTGTCGGCATTTCTGTTTAAACATGATATTTAATTTTACTATTAGATAACTCCTCCTGGCCCTTCTTAAAATCCAACGCCTTTTTAGATCATAAAATGCGTTAATCCTCCTCCCTGTGCTTATAAATGCATACATGATGCAGGTTTTAATATTAAAATAACGTATTTTTATTTCCACAAGAAATATATCCCATTTTCCGCAATCTATCCAACGGTAGTAAAGAAGTTCTCCGAAATATATAAATATGCAAAGGCCTATTCCAATTGAAAGTATTAGAAATGGTGCAAAAAGAGATAAAAGTCCAAGAGGCTTATTAGAAGTCTCCTGATCAGCTTCAATTAAAGTCAATTCCGATTTCAAATGATGATTTGTGTTCAAATTTTTAAGCCATTGACTTCCTTCGAAACGAACCTTATCCAGAAACCTGGTCTGAAATCTTTTGACAATTCCATTGGCTAGTGCGTCGCCTAATAGTCGATGGAAAGGTTTAGTGTATGGCGATTTTTTTGGAAATAGCCAGGTAAGTAGTATATTTCCAACTTTCTCCTCTGATATTGTAAATATCCCATGTTTGACCTGAAGATCATTCTCTGGTCGATCTCCATTATCTGGATTTGCAAATTTCAGGCTAAAATTTGATGCTTCGACAAATTCCCTGCTGTTGGAATTATCTATGCACGCACTCCTCCGGGTAATCAATGCCATCTCCATACATTCCATTGATGAAGTGAAGAAAGTTGATCGATCAAGAATGGATCTCATCAGCGGATCTGGAGATTCCTGAATATTAAGAAAAATTTAGGTTTAAAAAATCAATAAATTTTAAAATTTCTAACCCTAAAATGACGCAAGTCTTCGCCACCATAAGTTCTAAAGTAAATTTTATATGAGGGATCAAGCGCCAGTTCCTTAAAGAAAAGTGGTACAGGAGCAACCTCTAAAAAGGTCATAAAATCTACCAGTTTTGCCTGATATCCTGTGCCCTGTAAAAATTAAATATATGAATTTCTTAAGATTTTAATATTGTAATAAATATCTTACCAAAACGAGTGACATGATTATAAATAGGTAAATGAGCCATCTAACGGTAAATTCTTTAAAAGGTTGAAGCCTCGCATTTTGTTCCAACAAAATTTCGAGTAGGAAATAAAATATTTTCCAATTACTCGCATGCCCATAAAGGACGCGATAAATTTGATGTGGTGGAATCCGGAGAACACTTGAAGTTATCCCATACATAATTAATAGCGTAGAAATTATTGTTGCGATCCATGTTTTGAGGTCATATGGGCGAACAACAACTGTCCAGGGAGAGGTCAGTGGTGGGGTTTTGATAATAAAAGTCATTTGAAATATAAAAAGAATTTGCGTTGGATCTGAAGCTGCATATCGATCCATTGATACTGCAAGGCCGACTGCAAAATCAATTTTACGATCCATTAAAAGAGAGATAGCGCCAGTCCAAGATCCATTGGGCAAAAGTCGTCCTGCGGCACCACCATCTTTTGAATAAGAAAGGTCAAATGTGAAGTTATATTTCTCTCCAAAAGTCCATAACATTTGAGGTGAGAATCCTTCGTAATTTTTTGTTATCGTGTTTTTGCGAATT